>JBBKCR010000002.1:13509819-13536659 GCA_037577295.1 Ladigesia roloffi | reverse complement strand
CTATCTATCTATCTATCTATCTATCTATCTATCTATCTATCTATCTATCTATCTATCTATCTATCTATCTGTCTTTCCATATATATATATACACACACATATATTTAGGATAGCAAGCAATTAAATAATTATCTAATGAATTACAAGCTAATTTAGAATGAATCTAAATTATTCACCACAAGTTTTGTTGGGAAAAAGCTTCAGCAATAGCAATGATAGAACTCTGTCTAAAAGGTGCAGTTATATACAGATAAGCACGGACGTCTGAAGCATTTGAATCTGGGGTTCTGGTTAGGGTTAGGGGGTGTGAGGGATTTGGAGCGCAGTGTATTCCCGGAGCAGGTGAGGCACGTGCTGCACGCGACATCTCGCCTCACTTTTACAAATCGCTGTGCGGGGAACGAAACTAATGTTTTTTATAAGTCACCAACTAATATAATGGTTCCGCTGTCCATGCATACAAAGCACCTCAAGCCTGGGGTCAAAGGCACGGACCCCCGGGTTTGCTCTAAAACGCTTTGCGTTGACGTGATATTTAAAACGTGATGTATTCCGATGATACAAAAATTCTTTACTGCATTAACGATGTATATATGTGCACACACACTGTGTTGTGTCAATGTGTCAGCAACTGCTGCATGTGTCAATAATCTATTATTCAAGGGAATTATCTATTTGTATCGAGTAGAATGTAAAGAACATTCTTCTCTGCTGCTTAAATTTCTAACTAATTAAAATTATATATATATATAAAATATATACCATATTTTATACATTTTAGAAACTATCTCTATTTGTGTATCACACATGAACCCCTCAGTCATTGAGTGAATTTATACCATAGATCTGTATATGTGAGAAATCTTAATATGTGTACGTGAAGTTTTGTATGTTAAAGCCCTGCTGTGTGTATATTTATGATTAAAGTATATATGAGCCCTTTCTCTGTGTGGATAATACACTACCCTGTTGGAATCCTCATTGATGGGCGTGACCTTGTTGACCTCTGCACATTGATTGGCCGATGAGCTCGGTGTTACTCCGCCTCAATTTGCCCGTCATAGAGTTCAATATGGCGGTAGGCTACATCGGAAAATGAAGAGGGGAGGATCGTTGCGTGTAACTGCTCACATTTCTCTTTATTATATGTGTATTTATGTGCGGACAGCAGCTTATAATTCGCTACCCTTATAGTTTCTTACCGTGCGTATCGGTATTCGCGGCTGCCTTAACCAGAAAGTTAGGAAAATTGAGGTTAGCTAGCTAGCCCAGCTATCCTCCGAACTTGGTAAAATAATCCCAGCTGCAGCTCTCAGTAGGACAGACCAGAGTGAGAACGGATTTACCTCCGGTTTTTGGATTATTTTTGGTGTTCACTAATCATTCCTTCGTCTGGAGAGCCTCACTTTGAGTGTCAGAGTGTCTAAGCAGGTCGAGCCGAACTGGGTCGCTAGCAGCGCTGGGTTCCTTGACTAGGCTTTTCCATTCAGCATCAACAATCCAACCCTGCAGCAGGGCTCGGTGGATTACTCTCACTAGCACCGATTTATTTGTCTTTAAAAAGTCTGGCCAAGGAACTTGGCAAAGTAGCTTAGACGTAGAGTCCTAGGTAACAGTCCGCCAACTAGTTTTAATACAGGAACGTAAAACGTTTCTGGACTTGATGTTATGGTAAAAAGAGCGAAGGTGAAATAACAACCCGGGTCATCGCACCTGCTTGTTCAGACTTTTCTGGGTAAAAAAACAAAACAAAAATCATTTTGGGTCGTTTTGGCTGACGTGAAGCCATGGCTCGTCACTCTCCTGTCCAGAGAGGTCTTCCAGGGATGCAGGTAATGTTGTAAGCAAGAGTTTCCAAAGCATACTTCAGTGTATTCATGTGTGCCTGTCAAATAGTGATGATATTGTGTTTTTATGTCCCCGAGCTGAAGGTAGAACATATGATGTTTCCGTTGTACTGTGTATAGAATAAATCCCAGTATTTGTGGTTTAACCCCACCTGCTTCATGCTCAATAACATTTCAGTCAAAGTTGATTTGGTGGTTGACACCAGCTGCTTAAACTCTCAGTCAGATTGAGTTCATTTGTTACTTTGCAGCTTTTCGTTTATAATATTGAACCATGTAGTGGCAAGTTATTGTTCATCTGTACGTTGTTGTTTCCTGAGAGCCATCACTCATGAAACATTGCCGGAAAGCACTACTTACAACTGTAGCCTGAGTACTATACAATTCAACCTTGATGGGTAATGGGAGAAAGTCTGCTCAGGGGATGATGCAATTCTACTGGGAGGAAAGTCACACTTTCCTGCTTGTTGTTACATGTAACTGGGCCATTGGGATTTGGCCTTGAACCTACACAACAATTTTACAGTGTGAGAGTAAATGCTTAAATAATCCTATTTAACTAATAGGTGAGCTTGCACCCACAGAGGGGCAATATGTTTAATGTGGTTTTCCTAAAATACTGCTACAGAATCTGTCTTTTCCTTTTATGAACATAGTGTATTGAATCTGAAGGGTGAAATGGAGGTTTAACCTGTTAAATCAACTGGGGGCAATCCCATATTAGAAAATTCCCCCTTGCATAGAGATCTTAAAACCACAATCAATGTGAGAATGTGTAATATTTAATTATTTATGACATGTCAAGTATTGCAGGGTTTAACTGAATCAGTCATATGAAGCATGAGTGCTCTCTCCTAGTACACAACTGCATTATCAGCATTTGCCCCAGATGAACATATGTTCACTCACAGGACTGCAGCCTTAGTGCCAGTGACCAAAGTGTGACTTAAATGTGAAGCACATTTGCTCTCTCAGTTTAATATACATTGTCATTAGTCTGTTATCTTTTACTTGATTGTATTGTTCACAAACTTACGGTAAGCCAGAACAAACTTGTCATATAAAGTAGCCATACTTGCCATACTGTCATGTAATGGCACCTATACTATGGGTTCAAAGTCGTGCTAATAAAAAATAATCTACTAATAAAAAATCATGTGAATTATTATGGAGATTTGCCATATCTCCTTTGCCATATAGCTGCCACTACTTTATTTTTAAAACTTTACATTATATGTCAGAACATTGCTGTCAATTTGATTGTGTTAGTGAGGTCAGATAGTGTTGTTGGATGAATACACCTGGATCTCACACAACCAGTTTATTTTTGGTGTATTTGGTGATATTCCATCACTTTCAAGGAGGCAGTTCCATGGATCTACAACCCAATGCTTTGAACCCCTTTGACATTTAGCATTAGGTACAGTGATTTGGGCTCTCATGCATATGCTTCAGTGCAAAGAATTCTATATCACAATGAAAAACATACAAACTGTAAATATACCTTTTGTTTTACTTTGTATTTGTCAACAATAAAAAAACCCATAGTGTTTACTCTTGAGTCTGATAAAAAAATAATCAAAATTTACAGAGTTATTATTGATATTATTAATGAGATTTGTAGCTAAGGACTGCTAACACTTCAGTGAATATTACTGTTGTGTCAAACACGAGCAGTGCTGTGATCTCTGTAGCTGCTTAGCTTAGCTTGATTGTGAAAGTTTTCAAATTAGTGTTTTTTCCTCAGACCCCGGCATATTTTGTATGAAGCCTGATGCTGTGGGTAATAACACAAACTATTTTGTTTGTGAATGTTAGAATATGCAAAATACAATAGGTTTACAACAAATCTGGCCCAAATATCTGTCTGCAGCACTGCACAACTCCACTAGCATGGTGTATCAGCTGCTTTTCTACTTTACTTTTCATTTCATTTATTCTTGGTACACTGGTATTTGTGTGTGATAACCCTAAATATCCACCTATACATGAAATATATTTGTAAGTTAGTTTGTGCTGTTACCAGGTGTCTCTCGGCAAACTGAGTTAACACTTTTGTGAGAGTACTGTGTCCAGTGTGTTTTTCATCATTAGTGGCCGAAGTCTAGGATGAGTCTGATGCAGGATCATATGAGGCTTTAAGCTTCAAACTCAGTAGGCTCAGGCAGAAACTACTTGCTGAAATAACATTCAAGGGGTTCCCAGCACTACAGCTATAGCCTGTGTTTTTTCTCCCTCCCACACAATAAAGATTTGACCCAACACAATCAGTTTCACCTGGCTGACCATTTTGGGGCAGTGACAGGCTTTAGATTGCTATTTATAACATGCTCTTAACTCTGCTAGTGTTTCTTGTTGCTCCCAACTTGAGCTAATTTGAATTTCTTGGATTAGTCCTGATTGGATTAGTCTATGATTGTTCTTTTAGAAGAACCCAATTTAGATGTATTTACAGAGGGAATCTAATAAACATACCATCATTAAAATATACTTGAATGTGTTCCACTATACTGAAAACTGAATAACAAAACTTGTATTGGAGTGACGAGCTTGCAGGTTTTTCTGGCAAGCAATTAAATATCTTAAGCACAATCTATTATGGCATTTGCCTTTCATTATCATAATAAGTCATAATCAAGCTTCTGTAAAGATGTTTGCATGTCATTTAAGGGGGAATACAAAAGTATATTTTCCTTGACAGTTGGACTGTTTGTTGTCATTGTATCCACTATCCAAAAAGATAAAAAGTTTGAACATGATTTAACTGCCAGTTAGAAACTGCGGCTCAGTGTAGTGTTGCATACAATAAATGTTCGTTTCCTAACATTCCCGCTCACCCAGTCTTTATACTTTTATTTTATTGCTGACAGGTTAATGTTAACAGCCTCTCTACAGGCATCTTTGACTGTATTATGTCACTTGAGGTTGAAATCTTTGAATGATTCAATATTCAAGCATACAAATAAAGAATATAATTCAAATCCATTTAAATGTCTTTAGATTCTTGTGCTTAAAGTAGAGAATTCTCAGCTTTTCCTTGTCATAATACAGAAAATCCCTTTAGAACTAGTGGAAGCCAATATTGTCGTATGCCGGTAATCGATTACACAAAAGCTGCCTACATAGGTTTGTGCACAGATGGCACATATTGTCAATTTGGCACCTATTGATGTTTTTTTTTTTTTTTAACTGTAAATGGTTCTCAACGTAAGACAGTTAGCCAAACATATGGTCTCACTGCACTGTGCTCTGCAGCACCCGTCGTTGAGCTCAGTGCCACAAAAAGCAGCAGGAGCAACACAGAACCGTAAACAATGAAGTGCACCAAAATCATTTCTATTCCTGCACAGTACACAGAGGTCCTCTGCTGATAAAGGAGCACAGAGTGTGCCATAATAGTACACTTTATCATTTTGACAAACCAGATCTTTTTTTTTTGAACAGTCTGCCCTGATCAGTAGGGGTGTATCGATACACGCTTTATGGGATGTAGACTGTTAATTTATCAGCCAAAAATCTGAATTTGGAGAGAAAATGAACAGTTCGTCTAACAGTTACTACAAATGTACTGTCAGTCATTTAAGGTGATTTTACTGAAGGTGATTACATGGGCAAACAAACATCCTGAGTTGAAACTGAAATGATTCAAATGGTTTTGAAGTTCAGTTCACCAGAGAGACCCTTGCAACAATGAATCAGCCAAATAGAGCATCAATTACACAAAAAGCAGATGATTTCTTACTGTAGCTGTCTCAGAGCTCTCTTTATGGTAGGGCTGTACTGGAAACCTCATATTCATTCGGCAGGGTGGCATTCGAGTTTTCATTTTGAGATTCGAATATTCGAAAGAAGAAAAAAAAAAACACACCCCCGGGATTTCCGAACCGCATAGATCCTCTAAACAGTGTGTGTGTGTGTGTGTGTTTCCATTTTTTCCCATTAAATGTTTTTTACTGTGAAGTTTGAGGCAGATTGGGGCCTGTTCAGTGGATCCACGCTAAACAAAAGGAGGAAAATTTGTTTATTTTGCACTTCGCCGCAAGTGTTTATAGCTGGCTGGTGGTGGAAAAATGCATTCGAGTTGGTTTTGAGACGTTTGTGTGAGTTTTGAGCGAGATACTCTGCAGAGGAGCGTGCCGGTCGGCCAGGTCTCACTGCAAATTCAAAACGGGCCAAGTGGCTATAGAGGCAGAAAAAGAAAAGCTGTGTTCTACTTTGAAAATATGGATTTCTGAATCCAAGATGGCGAATACAAGCTAAGAATACATTCAGCCCCCTCCCACCGAAGCCTCGAGTTTTCGATGTTTTTCACTACCAAATACTCGAAGCTCAAAAAATGGCATTTGGACCAGCCCTACTATATGGTTAAACATTTGTATTTGTATATTTTCAAGATTATGCTCCTGCATACCTACTGTTATAGGGCAAGTCATTATGTGTGTATGTTTAAAGTAGATAAGTGTTCATATATTAAATAAAGTATTTGAATAGTTGCTTCTCCTTCCTGTATTGCAGAGTTGTAAGGTTATGTTGAGAGTGCTTGAGTGTTGCCAGATTGTCTGTAAGCCCTGCATTTTCCATCTGATTAGCTGGACAGGGCTCAGCTGGGCCCTTTAACACCATTCCGTACGGCACTGGGCTGTTACCTGCCACACCAGATAACGTGTGTCTGAACAACGCCCCACTTTACTGTCACGATAAAGATTCCAACTCCCTGACAGAAGGTTAGCATTTAGCTGAGAGAAACAGCATAAATGGAATCTAACAGACAACAGGTAAATTTTGTGCTTGTGTTTGTAAAGTGAGATGTTAAGATATATTTGTCTGGATTGTGTAAGTAGTATTGAAGGCAATGAACTTGATGATGACTTTTAGGGCTGAGAATGTTTGATGGTTGATAATGGGTAGAAGAACAGACTGGCCATGTGGGGCATTCTAAGAGACATAACAGCTTTGTAATGAGGTCTGTGCCTTTGATATGTTGCCGAGCTTACCTGATTTGATGTGCTTTGCTTATTCAGTTGGTATAACCAACAGATTTCCAGTCTGGTTTGCATATTCCTGTCCCAGCACACAGAGTGTGATTGCTTGACCTTTGTACTGGCTGATAAATTGGAAATGTAAAAATTACTTAAAATCTTCATTAAATACAATTTACAACTTAAAATTGCAGTCAATTCAAAAAGTTTTTTATTAAGACCTAAGATACAATAGACAAATATTTATAAATCTTAATGGATTTCATGTCTAGAAATTCCTTAGGTATCTTATGTTTATGCTCACTAACTCTGTCCGTACTCTGCAATACATTATTTTGTCCACAAGAATTTCAGTTGTAAAATGGCTTTCTTATTTAATATTACAAACTAGAATTGCACCAAAACTATATCTATATTTTGGTAGGTCAATAACAAGCTGTGAACATGAGTCTTTTTTCAAGCTTTAAATCCTCCATTAATGTTCCATCTTTTGAGCAGAATTTTAAAGCTGACCCAGAAGAGCTGTTCACCAAGTTGGAGAAGATTGGGAAGGGTTCCTTCGGAGAGGTCTTTAAAGGAATCGACAATCGAACGCAGAAGGTGGTGGCCATTAAGATCATTGACCTGGAGGAGGCTGAGGATGAGATTGAAGACATTCAACAGGAGATAACAGTCTTGAGCCAGTGTGACAGCCCCTTTGTTACGAAGTATTACGGATCTTATCTGAAGGTAAGTAGACCTTTAGATGCCCATGCTTAGGTGATTTATGGGTTGTAAAGTGGCGAATGTCTGCTTCTAAAATATTAAGCATTACATAGGTCAAATGGTTATGCTGCAGAAGATCTTTCCACCAAGTGAAATCTTTTCATGATTGAACTGATGTGGCTCTTGAATCATGCTAATGAATTGCAATGTTGTGGTTCTTGTGGTTTGTTGATGCGCTGTTGTCATGGAGCCTAGAAGCATTTATTTTTCCATTTCCTCTGTCTTTGTAACAAAAGCACTAAGATTTGACCAGTGTGAATCAGATCACACCCACCGCATATTTCTGCATCTTTCATATCCTTCGGGTTGTATGTAATGAGCATGATGTTGTTTTCCGGGATATGGCGAACAACACAAAACCTCAAAGTGAAAGGGGAATTCCAACTTAATTGAGATGTGAAAAGTCAGAATGGTCTGATCTGAAATTGTGGAAGGTAGAAAAACACACTGATTCAAATTGGTGGTGATTCACAAAAACTGTTGTGGCTGTCAAATGTCACACCACACATACAGCTGATTTATTTAATCAAAAAAAATGTAAAATATTTTAATATTCAAGACGACATCAGGAGTAAACCAGGCTGTAAGATCTGTCGAGCGGCAGAAAGGAAAGTACATCGTACAACTAGCAAGTTAAACATCTGAAGACGCATCACAGTGCTAATGCTAGTGAATTCACAGAGTACACCGAGTTGCTAATGCTAAGACCGCAGCAACCAACCTTAACGCATTTTTTTTGTGTACAGGAAAGCAAGAGACCGTTCTGATTAGGGGTGGCTGATATGGCTTACAATCTATATTGCGGTATAATTTATGCGATATAAAACATGTGCAGTAACTATATATATTGCAATATATTCTTTTACTTTGTATTAGGGGTGTGCAGAGTGGCCACTAATTGTATCTGTATTTGTTAAAAGGGAAAATTATTCGTATTTGTATTTGTATTCGGATAAAATTCATAATGCAGAGCACAAGCAACGTCAGAATCTCCTCCTGAACTTGAGCGTGTGAAAGTGAAAGTGATCAATCGGTAATCTGTGAATACACCACTGCGCACAGTGTGAACAGCACGAAATTCCTCCTCTGCATTTAAACCCATTTGCCGAGTGAAGCTGTGGCAGCCATGAATTCTGCACCCGTGTGGAGACGGTCTCGGGAAGCAGTGTGTGGGGATGGGGAGCGGTGTGTGAGGAGCAGTGTGTGAGAACGGTACTTACTCAGGGTACCTCAGAGGTTCCTGTAGTCTGGAGGATCGACCCATGACTTTCTGGTCTCAGGGCGAGTGCCCAAACCACGCGAGTGTGTAACGGAGTGAGGGAGGGAGAGTGGGAGGGAGGCTGGGGGAATACAAATATTTTTAAAAGTATTTGTCCAAATACGGTATTCGTAAAAAACACATTATTTGTGCCAATCCGAATACCGTATTTGTATTTGTCTCCACCCCTACATTGTATATACATATGTCAAAATGACTGAACATTCTCCCATACCAGATACTTTGCAGCAGAATTAAACATTTTAAAAGTATAAAATGCCATTTTAAGAACATTTATTTTGCGAACGTATTATTATTTTTTTAGTTTTAATCATGTTCTGTTTTGTTCTGTTTTATTCTTTTTTCATATGATCGGCTCTCAGTCCGCACTAACCTGGCACCACAAACCTCGGAAAAATGGCTTCTCCAGACGTCCATGTGGACGAGGCATTACTGTCTCCTGGTGTAATTGGCAGATTATATTTTTCTGCTCAACATCGGACCCCTTAAATGCAAACCACGGCCATCTCAACGAAATCGCACCAATCCCCCTTACGAGAACCCCCCTCTTTGTCTCCCTCTGGTTGAAGTATGGAGCTCCCTGTGTGAGCTGTGTGAGCTCCATACTTCAACCAAAACAACCCTTTAAACTATACTTAAAGTATGCTTTAACAAACTTAAAGTTCCAATTTTGTCTGAAGTATTATTAAATTAGTATACTTTCTAGTACACTAAAAGTACATGGCCTGTATACTTGCTAAACTTATACTAAAGCATACTTAATAAAATGAACTTCAGATATACTAATTTTGCTATGGGTAGGCTTGTCTATAAAAGAGAATATGATCTGTAGAAGAGAATATAAAACTCATCAAGTATCGGTATGAGTACTGATATCAAGTGCACAAAAAAAATACTTGTAGCAGTTTGTACAAAAGTGGTATCATTGCATCCCTAATAATAAAGTGTAAAAATAAATAATAAATGGACATTTCAATCATGAAAGCTATTAAAGGGAGAGACAGTCATGGTCCATTTCACAAATAATCTCATAATAAATGTAATGAAGTAATAAATGAGTAAAAAATATGATATCTGACATTTTCAGGATGCATAATATGTAGCGTAAAGTTTAGTTTTTTTTTAAGTTGTTACAGATTCAGTGCTTTAATGCCATGTAAACACAATGATTTTTATTTAGCATTTCACACACTGTGCTACACTAAATCATAGGGATGGGCATTTCAAGCAAAAATACTTTGTGATTTAGACAGGAACTGTCCAATCAGTCTTTGAAGATACCCTTCCTTGCAAGTACACACAAAATGAGCTTGCAAAGGAGATAGACATTTCTGTTTTGTTCTTGCCATGCTTATCTGAAAACAAGGGGAAATGTGATGTGTAAGACAGGACAAAAAAAGTTTACATTTTTAAAAATCATGAACAATTGTACTAAATTTAATTAACCATACATAATTATGTTGTCTTTTTTAGGGACACACGATTAATCAGAGATCTTTGACACTATCTGTGGTGCTCAGAAAAGCACACCGGGACATAATGCAAGGCAATGTATCACAATAATGTTAAGCACTGTTGTATCGTTCACCTTTAACCTAAAGGTAATGTAATTGGATTAGAACCTTTATATTATGTGGAGGTTGCTTAAACTTTATCGTTTTACCTTGCATCTCCTCATTTAAACAACTGTAAATTGAAAGTTTGATTAGGTAACCAAGAGTGGTTCTTCAATAGCAAAGGAAAAAAAACACATTTCTTTTTAAGAGAGGGCAAACACAAGAACGTTGACCATTTTGCAGCCTATGAAGCCTTGAGCTGTGCTGCTAGTCCGCCCCTAAAAGTGATGCCAGTTCTGTGTGCAAAGAGAGACAAGCAGCATGCAGGGCTTTGAATCATTTATACTGGGGAAAGAGCTGTAGAGGGTCGTTGTTTGGAGGCTGAGAATGAAGTAAAGAAAGGAGTGGCAAGCGAGAGCTTTTGTAGAGAGAGGTTCAGTAATAGCTGATTATTGTGGAAAGCATGTATTTACATCCTTAAAGTAAGATAATGTCTACATAAATACACTGCTTATTTGAGGCTGTGTGGGGGGGGAAACAACCACTTACTCACTTGCATTCACACTTGATGAACAGACAGAACGTCATTTGCATAATGGAGATATGTGCTTGTGTGTCCTCTTGAGATACTGATATTGTTTACATTGAGCACATACCCTGCAGTCTGCATTGAGAAAGCAAGCTATTTGTTTTGGAAATCTGTTTCAGTTCATTGATAAATGAACATTTCAGATACGGTCAGTGTCAGATTAGCTGAAGAATTGAGAGTAGAGCACAGGTTCCGATTCCCTGCCTGGAGACCCTATGCTCTGCATTTTTTGTTTTTTTTGTTTTTTCCCCCCAAATATTCTTTATCACACCTTTTCAACTTACTGACTAATTATGAAGCTCCTTGTGTGCTGGGTTGTGTATGTAAGTATAGTGTTCAGAGCATGGGGTTACAACTATTGGAAACTTCAGGGTTAGTCTAGATTTATTATGAACAGTTATTCCTGTTTTCATGACTTGTTCATTAATTTGACATTTAGGCTAAAGGTTGATGTATCCATTTTTAATTCCAGAGTTATGTCCTTCTAAGCTTATACTACTTTGATGTTTCATGGAAAAGGATGAACAGGTTCTTAACTTACAGGATTAAGGAATGGATGCTTAAATCTTACAGTGGTCCTAGGTGAGGGCTTTCTACCTGCAAAAGTACTTTTGATGGCCTGATTGGTGAATAGTTGCTTAAATGTTGGTTGGCCACCTTTTACATACTTTTTTTATGTAAGATTATGGAATTTGACATTGATGGAAAATTATGAACACACAAATTTGATTGGCAAATAGATTAGCAATAGGCAAATCTGTATTCAATCAAAGCATCACCTGTTTATCTTTCAGTACCTGTTAAATATGTCTCCATTTTTAGCCTCTACGGCACTGACAGCAGTGAATGAATAGGTTGCTGATGTAACCAGTGTGAAAATGACTAGGATGTTCTGTATGACTGTCCCCATGTCTCTTGTGCCCCACACTTTCAGAATCACTGCTCTAACAAATGTCTGAGTTGAATTGATTCTGGTGAGGTAATGAACAAGGAAGTGATGTCGTTGGTGGAGGCCCACCTTGGTGAGCAGTCTGGAGGTGAATTGTCAATTGAGTTTGGATGTTGAATTGAAAATTGCCAACTGAATTGCCATTTGAATAATGGGGCAAAAAACCCACGACAATTCGAAATGCAATTCAGTGAATAGGATTGTGTCATCACTTTGCACATTGAATTGCCAATTGCAAAATTTATTTTTAAATTACATGCTCAGATTGAATATTAAATTGACAAGTGCAAAATGAATTGCCTTTTGGAATTTTGTGCTTATAATCTCCACAGATTTTGACCTCTGGTTGTGCACAGTTGTCACTCATTTGGGAGGGTTTTGTCATGGAGTGTCATCATGAAATGTCTTGATTTCCCCAGCCCATGTCCATCATTTCTGGTGCTCCAGTTAGCTGAGAAATGTGTGTTTAAATGCATGTGAGGTCAGATGCAGTCATTATTTCTGCCCTACATACTGCGTCTGGCCCTCTCCTTGCAAGACCCCCATCTCTCTCGGCAGACTGCAGCTTGATTTTCTCCAGAGGACCTGACAAACCACAACCCAACACATAATACATGCTTTAGATATGTTTCAAGAAATTAATGAATATAATATGCTGTATTATAAGATTCCTGTATTCTTGCTGCAGTGCTGTGAGATGAAATATGTCTCCACAGTCCAGAGTCCAGTAGAAATTACAAAAAAGATTGAAACCCAACTCTAGATCTGTTTACATTTGCTTAATATACAGAATGCTAACAACCAATATTTAACATACTATAGCACAGTGCTCTCTGTTTTGTGTGTTATCCACAAGGCTGCTTTCGTATCTTTGTGCTCAATGGACAGCTCACAATATTATGCGACTAGGTGTCTAGTTTTCTTTCCAACATGCCATTTAAAATTTCAGCCTATAAAATAATAATTTGTTTTGCATATTCTGCAGTGTCCATATAAACAATTAAGGTTATTCAGCGCAGATTCATATTAATAATTGTTTACAATTATAAATGAAATTGATTTATGTCGTTGATGGATTTATGTATGAGGGTTTCTATTTATATTAATGTTGCCATTATAGAGTTTGCTTTCTGCTACATTTAATAATATTTTGAACTAACCACTGAGACTTAGTTAGATCTGTCTGTTTAGCCCTCTTGTGAAATGCTGATCAGGGACATCCCTCTTTCACTTCATGACTGAACCACATAACCAGCCTAATATAAAGCCTGCTTCTCTCTGATTACAGGGCACAAAGTTATGGATCATAATGGAATATTTAGGGGGAGGATCAGCTTTAGATTTGGTGAGTTGTATTTAACTTTTGTCCTCACAAGTTCATCATCATTTGTAAATACATTTATTTTTAGGGAACCCACGCCCCATAGACAGGGTTTAGTCTGAACACTAAAACATGGTTTCCGGAGGCATCCAGTCAATCTGTCACACTGTTCTCTCGTCCACAGCTGGAGCCTGGTCCGTTGGATGAGACCCAGATTGCTACTATACTTCGAGAGATCCTTAAGGGGCTGGAATACTTGCATTCAGAAAAGAAAATCCACAGAGACATTAAAGGTACCTTTCCAAGGCTATGCTTTTAGGGCATATGAACACAAACATGTGTTCCAATACATAAAGTATGTACAGCATGTTTCTTCATGGTGAGTGATGTTGCTGAAGGGCAAGTAGCGAGGTTTGTTTACTTAGGTGAAACTTTAAGTGAAAAAAAAAATTCACAGCAAAGCATTGTATCAACTAATCATGAAGTTTAGAATGGCTTTCTAAATATAGCATAATATGAACTCATGCCTCCAAGAGTTAATATAATATAACAAACTGAAACATTTGTTGACTCATTACACAGCATTTCGGATGGTGCTCTATCACTCCATTTAACGTAGTAAAATGCTGGGGGGCTTTATACAAGCGTTGGCCCATGCTGATGAAGGTTGCATTCGTCAGCGAAAATTATGACGAAATATTTTCATCAATGAACATTTATCATGCTACTAAAACGAGACAAGGCACAACATAAATGCTGCTCATGTGACGATAATGAAACGAAATATAATATTGAGGATTAAGAAGAGACTAAAAGTACTAAAACGAGATGAGACGTTTTTTCTTGTATGATGCAGAGGTATGAAAAAAGTATTGGGACGCTCACCCTTAGTGTTGAACAGTGTTAGGTCCCAATACTTCAGAGTGTCTTCCTTGTCTGGAATGGATGGACCGTATTCTATAATGTAACAGTAATATAATAATAAGATAACCTTGTTTGAACTGTGAAATAGGTTTGACTAAAATAAATTTTAGAATTGGTCTATTCTACTTGCTACTTATACTATCATTGACCAAAACTACAGTAAAATGTCATCAGTTTTCATTAACTAAAACTAGACTAAAATAGTCATGAATAATTCGGACTAAAATGCTTTTTTTGTTTGTTTTGTTTTTGTTTTTTTTGGTCAACTGAAATTGGACTAGACTAAAAAAGTTTGGGTGTGACTAAGACTAATGAAAAATAAAATGACAGCTTGACGCAACGATTAGACTAAAACTAAAATTAAAACAGGCCACCATAAACAACACTACTTCAGACCATAACATTCTATTGCAAATTGTATAGTTTATACAAGCAGATAAAATGCCTGTATCAGAGCTGAGTGCACCTTGAAACCGAATTCACTAAATATAAGGTGTCTCTGTGTACTTTTGGACATAGAGGATCCTAAACTGGCATGGCAGAATCTTATTATGGTAGAAAGCTATACAATTTACAGTGACACCAATAACCAGATGTTCCACTTCACAGCTTACTGATCTGTAATGTTTTTGCATATCTCCTCAGCTGCTAATGTGCTGCTGTCAGAGCAGGGAGATGTGAAGCTGGCAGACTTTGGTGTGGCTGGCCAGCTAACAGATACTCAGATCAAGAGGAACACGTTTGTGGGTACTCCATTCTGGATGGCACCTGAGGTCATTAAACAGTCAGCCTATGATTCAAAGGTCAGTCACTTTATGACCATGTGAGGTTTTGACCAAAATTGGTGTGCCTGCATACTGAGACTGCTTTTGTACTAAACTTCCTTATTGTTAAGACACATTGTGTGATTTCTAAGGGTTTTTTCACTGTTATGTAATTCACTCCTTAATTGCTGAGCAAGGGTCAATGTACTGCTATCGGTGAGCGACTAGTGTAGAACCATTAAAGGATAAATCCACCAGAATTATCACCTGGTTTTATCTTTGCTTTATGTCTAGTAATGAAAAAATATCCGCTCAAATATTCACTGGGTCCTGAATTATAAGCACATTAAATTGTTGAAATATGAAAGCTTGCAAATTATACTAATTTCAGTAAATGATTAAACTTAAGTAGTTATCCAATACTTTAACATACATATCACAAAACCATCAGTACATATTTTAGACTAATATGCCTTCCTGTATACTAATTAAACCATCCATTTCCAGCTATTTACCCTTGTAAATTTAATTGCAGAAAAAATAAGTTCAGGAAATTAGACCATGATATGGTGGTTTTTGATATTCCTTTTTTCATATAGATCAATATACTAAAATTTCTTTTATTTTCATATATATTTTTCAACACATGGGATTGATTGTAGTCCTGGACTATGAAGTTCTGGACTATGTTGCATTAAATAAGAGATTTTTCAGTTAATGGGAAGTGTAGTTCAGAATTAGGGTTAAATCCAGTCTTGGAAATTACTCATGTATGAGTTAATAATAAGGATTCATTTCAGCCACCTTTGAAATCCCATTCAGGTGCATTTTGCTAAGCATGTTGTGTTTGCTATGGAGTGAGCTCTGCTTTTGGAGTGTTTGAATTTTTCTGAACTGTTACACAGCGCTAAGTGACGTAAATGCCATTATGCATTAGTAACAGCTATCAGCAGTGAGTCATGGCTCACACATACGCACACATTTCCTTGAACAAAAATAGAGCTTTAATTTCCTCAGTTACTAATGTGATCATGGTGAGTATTTTAGGGTAAGGCACAGCACATGGTCTGTCTGTGGGAAACCAGCACTATTATGGCTTCACAATAAGCCAAAATTTTACTTTGCCTTTTAATATATTATAAAATGTGAAAATCATTTTATCACATGATAACCTTGATTTATAACACCACATCTGAAAATATAAAGCTACAACACAGTTTTAGACTTTACATTATATTTCTGTTATTAATGCTGTGATACGGTAGCCCTGAAGTGCAAACCACACCAACAAATTACTAAACACAACAACAAATTAAGAAACACAACTAAATTAAGAATCACAAAGACAAAAGAGGAATCACAAACCCAAAGAGCATTCACAAACACAAAAGATGAATCATAAAAACAAAAGAGGAATCACAAACCCAAAAGTCGAATCACAAACACAAATTGAGAAGCACAATTACATTAAGCACTCCCGGGAAGGGTAGGTACCAGTAAGCAACAAGAGACATCACTGATTGGACGACCACACGGTTTGTCTTTGGAACTGAAAGTTACTCTGCCTGTGATGCATTTTTCCAAACATAATTCAGTCCCCCATGGAAAGGGGTCCAAATGCGATAAATTTTGTTTCATAACTCCCGATCGTGGGGTGGGGGGGTTGGCATGATTGCAAACATGGGGTCTTTAAAAAGGTCTCATTGAGCCCCATCTAACTGTGAAGTTTCAGGGAGATTGGTGGTTGCCCGCCTAGAAAAGGTGCGACCACCTTTCATGGGGGACTGAATTATAATGTTTGGAGAAATGCGTCACACGCAGAGTAACTTTCAGTTCCAAAGACAAACAGTGCGGTCATCCAATCAGTGATGTTTACTGGTACCTACCCTTTCCGGGAGTGCTTAATGTAATTGTGCTTCTCGGTTTGTTTTTGTGATTCGTCTTTTGTGTTTGTGATTCTTAGTTTTGTTTTTGTGATTCCTCTTTGGTTTTTGTTATTCGTCTTTTGTATTTGTGATTCATCTTTTGTTTTTGTGATTCTTAATTTGTTTTTGTGATTCTTAATTTGTTTTTGTGATTCTTAATTTGTTTTTGTGATTTCTCTTTTTTTTTGTGATTCTCAATTTTGTGTTTGTGCTTCTTAATTTAGTTGTGTTTCTCAATTTGTTGTTGTGTTTAGTAATTTGTTGGTGTGGTTTGCACTTCAGGGCCACCGTACTATGGCCTTCATCACAAAATCTTACTCTGATGCAATTAAACTTAAAACTGCACGTTTGTTTTCTGCATGTTTACCCTTGCTTGTAATTTGTGTGTTGAACAATTTGATCTAAATAAAGAGAGTGTGAAATTTTAATTGTGAATTGTGGGAAGTAAACCCTTTTAACTACTCTGTTCTGTGCTTGTATGCATTTCAGGCAGACATCTGGTCATTGGGTATAACGGCGATTGAGCTGGCCAAAGGAGAGCCACCCCATTCTGAGCTGCACCCCATGAAAGTTTTATTCCTCATCCCAAAGAACAACCCTCCCACTCTGGAAGGCAATTACTGCAAACCACTGAAAGAGTTTATAGAAGCCTGTCTGAACAAAGAGCCAAGCTTCGTAAGTGCTGCAGACATGAAATAAATGATTTGTTGATTTATACATGACCAGTAAGACTTTTTTATGCATGCCTTATTTTCTCCAGCAATATCTTTGAATCTTATTTGCTGTATGATACTGCCAATGTGTATTTTGACAATCATATACTAACCTGTTTCATTTTTGTACTGACTGAAAGTCTGTGTTGTCTGTATCTCTTGGCAGAGGCCTACAGCCAAAGAGCTGCTAAAACATAAGCTAATTGTACGTTACGCTAAAAAGACCTCATACCTCACTGAGCTCATCGATAGGTACAAGAGATGGAAGGCTGAGCAAAATCGAGATGAATCCAGCTCAGAGGAGTCTGACTCGTGAGTGAGATTACTGGATTTGTATTTGCAAAGTCATTTGTTATTCTAAGTGCTTTGAGATCTGTTCTTTTTTCCACTTAAATTATTTAGTTTTTCTTATTTGGTGGATGCTAATAGTTACTGCCCTCAGATACCTTTGTTTACTCTGAATGCTGCACATTTGGTGAAAAGTGAATGTTGATTTAAATCAAAATGAGCAGATGTTACTTATAGTTGTAATTTATTTGATCTTTTATCATCCCTAATTGCAGTGAAAGTCAATATCTGTGCGTCTCTGCTTAGGGAACAAGATGGGCAGGCATCAGGCGGGAATGACTCTGGAAATGATGACTGGATTTTTAATACCATCCGAGAGAAAGACCCAAAAAAGATTCAGAATGGAGTCACACCATCCTCAGAGCTAGACCTAGACGAGGTAAGGAATAGAGAATTCATGTCTGTAAGCAACTATCTTTATCATGCACAGCCAAGAAATACCTTTGTGTATTTTATAATTATATAACTAACACACATTTATTTTCTAATTATATGTAGCACCATTTTTTGAAAATACAATGTGTGTGTGGATGTAATCTGCATATTACAAGGAAAACATGCACACACACGACAGTGCTGTTACGGATCCATAAATACCGTTTCGCTTATGTGTTTGTTTAATAATGCTGAATGAATTAGACCTCTGTTTGGAATTGCGTAAATTATAATTTAGTATGATTTAATTGAAATATTATCATCATGATTGGAATGGTACAGTCATGCTTTTGCAGTTCTGCTTTTACCTTTGACCTAATGAGATGTGAGGCATCGCATTGTCTGCAGTGATGTGGTAGTGACACAGTCTGTCTAGACGCTAGTTTCAACCATGCTCTTGTATTGGAGCTGGGAATCAACATGGTGAGAAATGTCCTTATTCTGAGTGCATTATGTCTTAGTAAGAATATTTTTAGTTATTTGTTCAAAAGCACCTCTTTGCATTTCAGTCTGAATGTGTTCAAAGGCATCAGTTTCTCTTTTTTCTGTGACAGGATAGACAATGTACTGTTTAGGCGATTGTGTAGAGGTTTTTCCTCACCATCCCTAAATTTATGTTGCATTCTTTGTGTTAATTAAATCATAATTTTACAAATTTGTTCCAATTTTGTTTTGTCTGTAACATCCAGACAGGAGTGCTGTTGTGAAAGGCAGTACATTTTTTTCACAGCAATGTTCTAACATCTAGTCTAAAGCCTGAAAGTGTTGAGGATGTTACTGCAGCAAACAGAGGACACATTTCTTTTAGCACCCTTGATTTTGCAAGGCTTTATGAGCAGGTCTTTTAAACCTTACATCAAAGAGTGGATGTTATTGTTTTGTCCAAGAATCTGATCAATCTTCATGTCAGACAAAACTTTGAATCAAAGCATGTTTTACTACTGTGGTGTCTTTGGTAAATCTTTCCGTAAAAAAATGTTTGTGTATTTTTGTCTGCCCCTCATGCTGTGATTTGCTGTTCCTCACCCAGGTAAAGGACAGTCAGCAGAGGCCTTTGTCCCGGAGCCTGTCGACCATTATATCTCCACTATTTGCAGAAGTAAGATCTTAATCACATGTTTATTTACATTGCAGATATTCTTAGACTTTTGATACTCTAATGCTGTCCCTGCTGTTTGGTAGTCTTGTGGTGCTGAGAGTATTCCACTTTATGGAAGAGTGTTTGCTCTGTTGTGCTATCATTGCCTCTGCATGCTATCTCCATCCACAGCTCCTGCATTAGCATGGCATGGTGACTCCGAGCTTGGGGAACTATGTGTATAAATAAATAAAGCAAAAAAGAAATAATAATTCTCTGGTTTATGGTGCTTTCATGCACTACTCCTTAGTGTCCTGTCTTGGGTGGGCTGTGTATATGGGTCAAACACACATTTTTAGTATTAACCCTTTTAGTGGCTAACTGAGAGGTTGCTTTAACCTTTGTTTTGTTTTTTTCTCTCTTCCTCAGTTAAAACAGAAGGGAGGGGTGAGTAACGGAAAGCCAGAGGTAGTGGAAGAGCTGAGGGAGGCCATATTCTTGGCAGAAGAGGCATGTCCAGGCATCTCTGACTCCATGGTGACTGAACTAGTGCAAAGACTTCAGAGGTACAAGTCACTATGTCACAATTCTCCAATGTTAGAGTCTATACTGATCAGCCATAATTAAAAACACTTGTCTAGGTTCCACTCATACCACCAAAACAGCTCAGAGCAATCAAGACACAGACTCTGCCAGACATCTAAAGGTGTGGTGTGTTATCTTGCACCAAGACATTAGCAGCAGATCTTTTAAGTCCTGTAAGCTATGAGGGGGGGCTCCATAATTTGTCCCGCTTTGAGATCTGGGTCACTTTGAAGGCCAAGACAACAACTCCATCATGTTCCTCAAACCACTTCTGAACCTTTGAGGTGTGATCAGGAACAATGTCATACTGAAAGAAACCACTGCCATTAGAGAATTCTATATGAAAAATACATCCACATTAATGCCCAGACAGAACATTGTGCAACGCATCACATCCTTGTGAAATATCGTTTCCAGGTAAGGGACGCCCACAAACCTGGCCATCCACATGATGTAAAAGAAACCATTCAGTTGAGGTTAGGGTTCAGTATGGACACTCTGGGTGGGAGCCAACATTACTGGGGCTCCCACCCAGTTTGTATTTATTAGATCCTCTGTTTGACTGAACCAGGCTATTCTTCACTCCTCACATGCATCAGTGAGACTTGAGCACCTGCAACACTCACAAGTCCACTGGTTGTCTTTCCATGAAACCCTATTGATAGGAACAAACAACTGTATACCATGGAAACCTAATAAAAAATAGCCATCACTGTTTGGCCCTTGTCAGTGTTATTCAGCTCTTCTGTCAGTGCTTTTAATGTTGTGGCTGATGGGTGTAGACCTTTTTTAATAAAGTGACACTGTTGTAAAAAAAAACAAAAACAAACAAAAAGCAGTCTTACACTTTCGTTTTGGCCCCAAACGTAGTTTTTTGATGTCCAAGCTTTGAAGGTTTGTGTAGCTAAAGGGGGAGTGGTAGTATCTGAAATACACTTGCTTATGTTGTTAGATGCTGTTGTATACTGTCGTCCTTAAAAATGGGTAAAAGCATGTGTGTCCTTTTGCTCAGTTCTATGCACACAAATCTTACCTTGCCTGATCAGATATGTCTGAGACAGTTGGGGTTTTTACTGAATTATTCCTTTTAAACTACAAAGATGTTTAACAGCTGTTACAGCTTGTATTTAGCTGTAACATTTTGCATGATATGTTCAAAATAATGGTTGTCATTTCTTGTTCTCCTGCTTGTTCTTCCTCTTCTTTCTTTTTCTCATTATGCACATACTTTGCTCTTTTCGACAGGTTTGCCATTCCGAGGGCTTCCTCTCACTGATTTTGCTGCTGTGGGTTCACCCCTCTCTGCCTCCTCGCACACCGTTCTCACAAACTCACTCTCAGCCTCTAGCTGCAGCTGCAGCCTGCACTCTCTTCTGTTAATCTTGGTTTACATATCAGGTGAAAGGGTGGTGTTGTGGAGGGCTGGACAGGGCTTATTGGGGAGTCTCTGCCAGAAACCTCCTGCTAGCAGTGCACCTTATTCAACACACATTGTGGCAGTGCAGGGTGTGGTTGCACCAGCTGTGTGCAGGTTCTTTCTGCACCTCATGGGTAGTCTTAATGAACTCATTTTTATTGTAACTGTAGTGACTGCTAAATTCTGCAACAACATAGGTATTTGATAATCAGTATTTTGCCATGTTTTGACTAGTTTGATTCTTTAACTCCTTATACCCAAGATCCACAAAAAATGGTTAGCTAACCCTTTTATTGGCGAAAATTTAGCTAGTTGCAGTCATTCAAGATGAGGTGGTTATTTTACTCTCAAAGTTTTTTTCCTCTGCATTTTTTGTAGACATCATAGAACAGATGTAGTTTAAGCCTACACTTTGATTTATACCTGCCGTGAATCAAATGTAGTTGTGTAAAAAGGCAGTCTTAATTGGAGCTTATTTGGTGCAACCCAGGCAGAGCTCCCTCTCTGAATGTGCAGTATGTGAGGCCTTTAAGAGGTGTGTTCAAGAGCCCCTGTTTATGTGCGCATGTGCACATGTGTATGCATATCAGTGCTGTGGCATCCAAAACAGTGCGTTCCCTTTTTTAAACTCAGGTATCCTGCTTTCAGTGACTCTCTGAGATGCAGGCTGAGCATTCTCAGCTGGGTGTGTAAATGTGTGTGCGGGTGTGTACATAGGCTCCTTTTTACAGACAAGTCATGGAGGTACACTCATGAAAACACTGTGTAAAAATGGCCAATTGCTTGTGTAGATATGGTCCGTGAAGGTGTATATGTCAAATGGCCATCATTGAGATTGCCTTGCCTTTTGTTTATTTGTTTAGTTTGGAATTTTTTTACAATTTGCTTTTGTATTTTAATGCTTTCATTGATTGAACTAAATGCTGTCATTAGGCTCCATCAGCATTTTCTCTTCTGTGTTCACAGTGCCATTCATATTTCCAATCATAGGTGTCATCCAGGTCTGCCACCCTTATATTATTTTGGTGCAGGCCATGCCATTGCACATTTTTCTACAAATCAGGACTTGAGGGTCCACATTCCTTATCTAAGACATTTCTTCCCTGAAAGTTCCAAGATCATGGTCTGCTCATTCCAGTCATACAAAAGTAATCCCCTCCCCACACACACAAACACACACCACCCCCGAAAACCCACCACCCCCACCCCTCCATTTAGATACGGTTAATGTATTGTTCAGACTTATTTCTGTAGAAAGTAGTCTTTTTGATTTGCTGGAACTTGTTTTTCCTTAGCAAACTCCAAGTCTTCCTGGACACTGTAATGGTACCAAGTGTACCAACAGCTTAAATTGCACTTAGATAACTGCCTTTTAATGATACATGAGTTTAGCCATAAGACATAAGCATGAGGTGTGTAGGCTGCAGTCCACCATATCCATTTAAGACTGCTGGTATGCGCTAATGGTTAGCGTGTTAATAAGCATATCACTTTGGACATCAGTTTATTACTCTTGTGCATTTTAGTAATGGTAGAAAAATGTTAATAGCCCAGTTCACACCACCTGAATGTGTTATGCTAGAACCCTTCTCTAGATGACCTTTATTGTATTGTAGCCTTTAAATGGGTGCTAACATGTTGCTTTTACCCTTCACCTTTGAAATATTAGCCTTATAATAAAAAAAAAACTTTATATCATGAACAGATGAACCAAGCTAATGTGATTACCGATACGTTTTTGGTTGTTTTGGAACATTGATGCAAATTCCGCACCATCTCATTTTGCATTAAATTTACATTTTGGCTATTTTATATATTTTTTAAGATGTGCTAAAAGCACTCTTCCTGCGTATTGTATATTGCCAGTTTCAGTTGAAAAACAGTGTCACCTGCTTGACATTGCCATTGCAGTGATTTTCTTGTAATGAAACTGTAATATTTAACACTTGAACACAAAGGCCTGTGCTAAAACTAGACCCTCAAACGGCACAACTAAGGATCAGTGTGCATCTGATTCAGAAGAACATGATCAAATCATCAAATCACATTTTATTAAAGTTGTGCTAGATTACAGATCAAGTTAGTGTTAAACTACCTGTTTGATTCTTCATCCATATTGTGAATTAACTTTAGCTTGGTATTTAAAATAAAATTCGGTATTTTATTGGCTTGTGGATAATGACACTTAACGACACATTTTGGGACTGCATAAGCTGGTGAAGCTGTTTAATATTTTGCTGGTTAAATGGTTCAAAATCCCCCAAATGCCCCCCTCACCTTGATAGCATTCACTTTTCTGAACATGGTTTCTAATCCTTCAGGTAAACCCAATTACCTGTTTATTGGTCTATTTTTTGGACCACAAACAGTGTTTTAATTCTGCTATGGATATTATTTCCTTCTGTTGGTATTTGCACCATGTCCATTTAGAATCAATGTTTTGCACTTTTTAACCTGTTCTTTAAGGTCTAATGACAAATAACATTGTCACATCATTCATCATTGCAACTATACCTTTGCAGAAATGGCAATAAATTAGGTCATCAGGTTTCTCAGCAAAAATATATTCTATGGAACAGAATTCAATATTTTTATAAGTGTAACGTGCAGTATTATCACAAAGAAATAAGAACTGGTATGCTATCTAATTTTGATTTTAAAACCATGTAAATATTTGTCATCAAATACTGAGGTACTGAATTCCTTGCAAGCTTTCAAGTGATTAAAGAAGAATAAAACTCATTAAATAAAGATGGATTGTTCTGCTCTTTTCTGATGTCTCAGTATTTGATTTAAGTTTGGGACAAAGACATAAGTGTTTTGAATGTGTAGCAATTGCAGGTCAAGATGCCTTCTTATTATTTGTAATGAAAATGTTTATTTTTTCAGTTCTTGTATAGGTTTATGCATCATCCTCCAGTACATGTTATATCTGTGCGTCCCAACATTGGAACTGGAGGCACCCTGCCCTTCATTCCTTAGATCTTTTCTTGCGTTACAGGGACATATTATGCAGGAAAAAAAACTTTTATAATAGTTCTAGAGGATATACAAATCATGTTCATTAAGTTTCATTCTCTTTTAATACGAGCAGTTTCATGGCTCTGTCCCTTTTCTACAAAAAGGCTGTTGCTGGCCATGTCCCACCCTTCCCATGCTGCACATTAAAATTCTGGATTTTACACATTAGAACCCAAGTCCTTAACACCAGTGAAATTTTACTTTCTTTCCTTCCATCCCTTCAATCTATGACCGTGGATTTAGCCTGTATAGCAACCAGGCTGAAGCAGAGGAGGGAGAAATAGAGATACACTAGATGGACAAGAGTATCACCCCCACACACCTCTGTCACATCAGCTCACCTATAAGTCTTTTTTTACCTGTATCTTGTGGATAATTCATAACACTTATAAAATGCAAAAAAAAAAATCAACATAAAATTTGAAAGTGCATAAGTTAATTGGGAAGGTCTCAGGAGTAAAATCCATGTACTGAAATTTTCAGAAAAAAATTGGGATTAAAAGGGTGTATTAACTACAAAACTATAAAATACAGTGTTAAAGGGAGTTAAATGCAGTATATTCAGGATTTTATACCTTCAGAACTCAGAAGAAAAGTGATCTAGTCAGTTGATCTTTCAAACTTGTCACATGATCTTGATACAAGACCGACAATTTTTTCATTTTCAAGTAACATGTGTCAACCAAACCCCATAGAAACAATACTGGATTCTTCAGAGAAAAAAATTGGGATTAAATGGGTTAAGGATCTGATTAGCTGGATCAGGGGCCTGTAATACTAAGCGTGTTTACTGGCTTATCACAGTTAGTTCGAAAGTAACTTGATCACATGAGGTGTAACTCCAGGAGTAACCTGTACTACGAAAGGTGATTAAGTTTAATCCGAGCTATTTTGCCATGGCAATTTAAGCAGAGCCTCAAAACTGCTCTGACCTGGTTATGTTCTTGCTTAAGACACAGTTTCACCTAAGCCTGTCCTACATAAACACCACCCCTCCACACCACTGGTTTACCTGGAAGACCCGTGGAAGATTCGGAATACACTTCGGAAATTCTTTCACAGGTGTACAGGTGTTTTTCATAATTTCTTAACTGATCTGATCTGTCTCTCCTCTGGACGTGTCCGAACACTCTCAGTCTCGTCTCTTGGACTTTATCTCCAAAACATCTAACATGAGCTGTCCCTCTGATGAACTCATGAACTCATTCCTGATCCTATCTATCCTCGTCACTCCCAAAGAGAACCTTAACATCTTGAGCTCTGCCACCTCCAGTTCTGCCTCCTGTCTTTTCCTCATCGCCACTGTCTCCAAACCATACAACATCGCTGGTCTCACTACTGTCTTGTACACATGCTATACTATATTATTCTGTGTAAAACATTTGAGTGATGAAATGTTTCAGAAACAGCAGTCAATGTTTCATCACTCTCATCCTCCTGAAAATTTAAGGAGTACATTTGTCTTGTCGCATCAGCGTTGTTCACACGTAGTGAAAGTCATTTTCGCACTCGTCTGTACCTCAGGATCACAGGAGATGTTGGACCTTGCAGGTGCTTGGAGAAGCTCATTATTCTCCCCCTCCACTGATCATAAAACATGAATTGGAATGTTATGACTGCACAATTTTGCATCCTTTACAAAGTGATTGTCATATTACCCTGCACATAAAGGGTAAACATTTCTGCCACCTGGCCCTGACTGGTACCATCCCTATATTGGTGGCCAATGTCAACTCCTCTGCAGGCTTAAATGCTTCAGGAGGTCCTCAACCGGGTGGTTTCACAACAAACTTCTTTGATTGTAAAATTTAGAAACAACATATTAACTGAAGCCTAGACCCACTAGGGTCAGATGGAGTAGAAATATTAATGCATTAACAATTTATACATGGGCCTAACACTTGAAAACTTCCTGCTCAGAAATTAAACCCATGACCTCCCAATCTTGGTGGCATCGCTCACCGGTGATCTACAGCAGGGGTTCTCAAACTTGTTTGGGCCGGGGACCCCTACTGGAGCAGAAAATGTTCAAAGGACCCCCCCATAATCGCACTAAAAATAACATTTATCGCTAGGGATGAGCGAGTACAGCATTATCTGTATCTGTATCTGTACTCGGACTGGGCGGGTCCTATCCCGGGCGGGATTTAACCAGGAACTGGGTCGGGATGTCTTGAAATGGGTGGGGCTTTGACCTGTATGTTATTTTAAGCATGCAATGGATAGGTATTCATCAGAAATTGTTATATATATTGCTGATTAGAAAATTATTTACATGGCAGCATCAGCATTGAGCTTCAGATCAGTGGTTTTGATCACGATAACAAACAAACTATATACAGAAC
>JBBKCR010000002.1:13486261-13499755 GCA_037577295.1 Ladigesia roloffi | reverse complement strand
CGGTTCAGCAGGATATCTGCGACGCAATGCCATTATGGAATAATGCACTTTTATTCTCAACACAGTGCTTCACTCAACAAACAGAAATTTTAAAAACACCTAAAAGAAGAGGATTCTAGATCTAATTATATGTCAGAAAAACCCCATCTCATTTAAATCGGTCAACAAATACAAAATACAGCATGGACTGATAGCTGGAGTTCAAAATGCCATCTGTCTTCTGTACAAGTGTATGTATCCCTGTGTGATCGAAGGATACGCTGGAAGCAGTGGCGTGTGAAAGGCAGAGCCGGACTGCTGCAAGGTTGACCCTTGGTGCTTCCTGTACACACAGCTTTTACCACTTCCTGCTGCACTGCAGGCCTAGAACTGAAAACACAGCAGTCAGATTGTGTCAGTCTTGGTATGCAATTGCTTGTAAAACTGACACACTGGTGTCAATGCATAAATATATATCCTGTCAATACCTGGTATTTGCTGCCGTTTTGCTCAGCTGCTGGATAAGTTCCCCAGTACAGTCAGGGTCCTTGCTGGCTGCATGCAGAAGAGCTTTCCTGAAGATGTATCTGCATCTCTTCTGACGCATGACAGCTCTCTCCTCTCTGCAGAGGTGCTTGTAGCGCTCCTGCAAGTACGTACAAAGCCGAGCCAGCCGAGTCCGTCGTGGCTCCAGATCTTTGGAAAGGGAACTGACAAAAACAAAGAGAATTAACATGAAAACTAGCAGAGTAATACAGAATATAGAATCAGTCTCTGTCTGGTTGAATTACAAGCTTTTCAGTCAGCTATTGCTGTTAAATGAATGAATTTGGAAGCTGTCTCAGCCATCAGTTCTACAGCCAGATATATTACTGTGCCTTTCAAGCATAATTCAACTTAACACAAAGGACAATATTATTTTGATGAATTCCTTACTAATAGTGAGGACCTTCCTGTAATCTCCAGGCTTGTGGTGACAAAGGAATTCTTTCTTCTACACCTTCATCCTCATCAGCACTGTCTTCAGACCAATCCAGCCCTGTGAACATAGTAAAGTGTGAGCCCATTGAAAGAGATTGACTCACTGCCATCAAAACACACATCTAGAACTTTCTCATACCAGTTCAGTGCACATTTATACATTGTAATAGTTTTAACTGATCTCGATATGATTCATTTGAACACAAGTTTGGCACATTAACAGGACTGTCAAATGAATTCTAATATTATAATTATTACATCACAATGTTTCTCAATATGACTTTTTAAACATAACATTGTCAATACTTATATTGAAAACTGACCGTCTGCCTGTTCAATCACCTATGGAGAATTATGGTCCAATCAGAAAATAATAAACCCTGTTTGACTGGATTGAATGCAGTGCAGGGTGCAAAATACTGAACAAAAATATATTTTGTTTTTAAATATGTATATGGTATTTAATAAATGTGACCTTACTGTCAGCTCCAGCTTATAAGATGTCGGAAATCACACATCCGGCTTTCTGAAGTATCATAATATATATTTGCCAACCACTAGGTGCACAAACATTTAATTAAATTTGTCACCTGTACGCATTTACTGCAAACAAGCAATTGTTACCTCTACACAAATATCATCTCTCTAATCAATTTATGAAAAACTGCAATTTTTCTGAAATATCATAACATCCAAGGCACCTTCATTCATAAGTTGAGTTGACAAAGGTGAAGTGATGAGTGAGGGGAAGTGGTTTAGAGGTAATAATTGCCCTCTGTCTTATGAAGCTTATTAAAAGCTGCAAATTCTTTTGTAAATAAGCAGCAGCATTTAATGACTGCATTTAGATGCCCAAATTGTATTTGGTGTAATGTAGACTGATGATCTTCATTATCCATTACAGAAAAATAATTTATCATCCTGTATATTTGCACATTATAACCTTACCCAGATGAGGGAAGAGGTCTCTATGCTCTCTGTGTCTCTGGGCAAAGAGCTGCACCAGATGCTGCAGCCTAAGTAAGCAGGTGGGAGGCGCTGTGAAGGCAGTGGGTCTCATTGCCACAGGGCGAAGCTGTGGACAGTCCTGGTTAGGAGGTTGTTGACCAGAAGGAGAAGGGAGGACTTTCTGGGCCAGAGGCTGGATTTGTTGGCCTACTGAGGGGGGCATGCTGGGCACCAGAGTGGCTCCAGTCTGAGGTGGGGCTGGCTTGCATACCAGACCCTGTGGGGACCCCTGGTGGATGTAGGAAGATAAGATAGTGTGCTGGGAAGCTGAGAGGAGCCCTGGCGGCTGTGGTGGAGGGGGAGGCAGTGGTGGTGGTGGTGGTTGTGGTGGTGGTGGAGGTGGGGGTGGTAGGTGTGGAGATGTGGGCAGTGTGCAGTCTACCGTAACTGGTGTGATGCGTTCTGAGTTGGGGGTGGAAAGATCAGTGCTATGGGGTGGACCCTGCTGACTGAGCACTAGTCGACTAGGTGGTTTTCTCTTAACAAAGGTATTTTTTTGCACAGTGCTGTCCCCTCCATCTGTGTCCTCCTCATAGAAGGCAAAGGGGTCAAGCAAGTCTGTGTCAGGGAGTGTGAGGGGGGGCAGGTGGGTATAGGTGGGTGAGTGGGGCAAGCCATCCAGCCCATTGGAAGCTTTGAGAGCCAGAGAGGGCACAGTGATGTTCAAGGCTACGGACTCCAATGCATCATGCTTCTTCTTGCGCTCCTTCTTGGGGATGAAGCCCAGTACTTGCAGATGGCTGTTACAGTATCTATATGATTCAACAAAAAAGTATGTCAGAATACAGTAACATAAGGATGGTGGAAAAGAGTGCTTCATAAACAATTTAAATTATTTTGCCAAGAGTGACATTATAAATAAGTCTACAGTCAACATCCAACAGTTGTGTTGGTACTTATTAGTACACAAGGGAACTTTATTAAGCTGCTGCAAAAAGTCCTCTGTATGTCAGATTTAAGGGTAATATTGTTTGATAATATGATACAAATGTATTGGAGGGGAATGCAGTAAGGAGAACCATGCTAAACATAATAAGCAAACTTATTCCTAAACATAGAAGCTCACAAGCTGAGCATAACATTCCAAGAGCATCACTTATAATAATAAAGACTTAATCATGGATGGCAATGGCTGTATTTCATCAGGCTCAAACGGATAACCTCAAAGTCAGAGTAACTTCAAAGTGTAGACAGAAGGCAAGTTTTTACTCAATAAAACAACTCACCTACGGTCCTCAGCTTTGGGGATAGGGTTGGTGCAACGCTGGCTATTGTACTTGGCCACATATTCACATTGTTTGAAGGGAGCTGTCTTGTCTTCTAAAACATGCCGTATGCAGAAGGCATATCCATTCAGCCTTCGCTGCTTGCAGAGCTTGGGGCTGTATGAGCACAAAGGCTTATTGTCCACCTCCGAGAAGTGTATGTGTTTCCCCTCGTACATCACGTGACTCTGGTCCTTGAAAACATCAGCTGACAAGAAAAAGCCGGAAAGAAAGTGTAAGCCTAACATCATAAACTATTTATTTGACACCACAGCACAACTCTCACACCAGAGACAGCTGACATACACAACCGCACACAGCAGAAATTTAGTGTAAATAGAGACAGTCCAATAAAATATATTTCACTACCAATAAAATATATTTCATTTGGCTAGATTATTTCTGTTTTAAGTCAAATTAATACATTTAATATAATCTATTAATCCTTGTTCTCACACATGGACACACCACAGCACAGCACACAGTGTGAACAATGCGAAATTCTTTCTCAGCATTTAACCTAGGGTTCACCAACGTGGTGCTCCCAAGGACCACATGAGTAGCCCGTGGACTGGTCCAAAATATAGCACAACTCACCAGTGACCTATGTGTAACATGTAATTTTATCCAGTTGCTATTCTTCTTTAAATCACATTCGTATTTCTATGTGTTTGAAAATGACAATATAAAAAAAAGCATTTAAAACATGTTTATTATACATGAAGTTTAGGTAAGCTGGTAGCCCTTTGTATGGCTAGGTACCCATGATGTAGCTCTCAGTTTCCGAAAGGTTGGTGACCCCTGATTTAACCCATTCACCAATGAACCTGGGGAGCTGTGTGTGGGGATAGGACCTTGCTTAAGAGTTTCTTAGCGGCGACACCAGCTGTTGGGATTCCAACCCACAACTTTCTGAATGCACAGTGACTACCTTAACCAATAGCTCATCCAGCTTCCGCTATAATCTATTTATAATAAATATGAACAGATATCATTACATAAGATCACCATCTCCACCATGTTCTCTAAGGGTTTGTTTATCTCAGACAAATTACTTCACACTTTTAAACAAGGTGAAGATACAGTCTAGGGATGTGCAGAGCGGTCGCTATTTGTATCTGTATTTGTGGAAACGGGAAAAGTATTCATATTTGTATTTTTATTGGAGTAAAATTCATAACGCAGTGCGGAAACTTTGGTCGGGGGAGGTGGTGTATCTAAAAGTGAAAGTGATCAATCGATCATACATGAATACACCACCGCACACATCGTGACAAGCACGAAATTCCTCCTCTGCATTTAACCCATTCACCAAGTGAAGCAGCGGGCAGCCATGTACTCTGCGACCGGGGAGAACTGTGTGGTACCACGCTCAGGCTACCTCTGAGGTACCTAGCGGTTTTCAGGATCGACCCACGACTTTCTGATTGCAGAACGAGTGCCCTAAACACGTGAGCGTGTGACCGGGGTGGGCGGGGTTCCCGATTACAAATATTTTAAAAGTATTTGTCCAAATACCGTATTCGTAAAAAAATAATTGTTCTATTCCAAATACCGTATTCGTATTCGGCTCCACCCCTAATACAGTTTATTGCCTGATTTATTCATTATCCGGCTTAACGCTTTAGGAAAATGAAAAACCTGAACTGACTTTCACACGGTCACTACTGACCTTTTACTGACAAATTACTGCACTGATTATCACAGCGCAACTTCAGCAGGAGTGACAAATAAAAATTGATGTCATGCAAATCGAACATTATTTCTTGTAAGCAGTGTAAAACACACAGACGACCTAATGCGTGCAAGTAGGTGTCATAGTAATGTATTTATCTTTGGGATAAGTGGGAAAAGTAACAATTACACAGACATAACAGGGCACTGAACATCTGTGCACAAAGTGGGCTGATGTTTCCACACACATATGCTTAAGCATACACACTATATATTAGTGAAGATCGCCTATGGCTACAAAGACGCAATGGAAGTCGCGTTACTGCTATATTAACACAAAAAAATATACCTACGTGATAATATCTTTAACGAGTATATTTTGATGCTCATTGTTTCTGTTAAAGTTTAGCTTGCTTCAGGTACAACAAAGAGATTGAAATATTAGGGTTACTAATTTAAGTAGGTAACATAACTGGGCAGCAATAAGAGGAGAGTATATATTCGCTACCACTGTATGCTTGAACTGTTAGAAAAAAAATAAAATGCACAGATAGCACAGCTAAAACAGACACATTAAAGGTAACGATACATTTAAGGTAATTGACAAGCGTGCTGGCTATAAATACTGTCAGGGTCAGTTACAATTAAATAAGTTGTGATAAATGAATCAAGAGTCTGTGTTACGTCTCATTTTAGCATATGAAAAGTTAGCTGGTTTGCTAATTATTTCTAAAGCTTTATAGCTAAAGATGCTAGCCGCGATATTTTAGCCACCAGTGCTAAAAACAAAGTCGAGGGTCTCCAGGAAACGGATACACATACTCAGCTCCGCTTTATTCTTTAACAGATTCCAACAGCATTTCCGCATGTTTATGCATCTACATATTTTTATTATTGCCTTATTTATTTTATACAGCAAATGTGTTCATGTATCTTAGTTATTTATCGTGTTAGACAAAGGCCTCTTCACATAGGCCTCTAAAATGCTACTTACTGTTTGTAGCATGTTAGCCACTTTCCATTTTGTTTTAATAAAGGTGTTAATCAACTTAATTTAATGGATATCGGTGATTTAATTGAACCCTCCCCTAATGAGTGCTTCAGAACATATTACATGGCCACAGTGAATAAATAAAATAGAATAGTATAAACAACGGCCTGGAGTAGCTCGCGAATCCTCGGTTGTCGAGTGGAAACAGGCCGCGTTTAGAGCACTAATAAACGGCCGCGCGTGTAAGGGACAGTCCGGCTGCAGGACGGTTCAGCTTACCTTGAGTTAGTGTAGGCGCTACGGGTTGCTCGCTCCGGACAGACTGGATGAGCCTAATATAACCTGCAGTTAAGCATCGAGACTCGACATGCTAGTGAAAATACTCCTTTTGAAGCCGCGTTCCATGGATTTCAAACCAATAAGGCAATTAAATACATTTTATCCTCGGCTAACATTGGAAGTACAGGCTGCTGGGGTTTTTTATTTAGCTCAGTCCTCGGTAGACTCCTCACAGCACCACTATCGGCACTGTGGGGACATGACAACAACCCACAGCCCGACAACAACCTCATCTACCATATTGGAAGTTCAACTAGGTATTTGAACAGCTGAAATCATGAGCCACCTTATGCATCCACTTCACAAAATCTTGACTGTTTAGTGAGGAAGATGATGCCCCGAGAAACCCGAATGGTACAGAGATAGAGTGGGTGCTACAACGCATTTTTTGTGTGTGGCTTGATAATACACACGTCCTCTCCTCTCCTCTCTCAGATGTGTGGCTAACTTCTCCCTGACGGTATCTGCTTTCTTACAGACCACTCACTGTCAGCGCGTCAAACGGACTCAGTCACAGGAAGGAGACCTGAAAACTTCACACAGCCTTCACATTTAAGCCACCACAGTTTGTATAGCACAATAAACAGTAAGTTTTCAATCTCAACATAGGAACAGCAAAACCAGAACATTAAACATGTGCGTCTTATACATTAAGGATTTCAGCATGTTTATATCCAATATGTAGCAGGTATCAACACACACATATCTAATATGTACATACATGTATATATTTATATATCAGTGTATATATTTTATAAACACACACACACATACACACAAACATTTCTATAATTTGTGTGCTTTTTATAGTATACTGTTGTGTTGTTTAGATTCTGTTGTTAATGCTGCTCTTACTTTTGTTCTGACCACTTTGGTGCCATTACAAAATAACTTTCCCACTTAGATCGAATAAAGGTTTATCTTATTGTATATGTACTACACTAATGCTTTGTACTTAATTTTTACTTTTTATTGAATTGGTGGTTTAGTTCGGATCTTTATAATTTTATAAATCTATCTCGGTTGAAAATGGCATTACATGTTAACAATTTCTTAAGGGCACTATTATTTTTTTTATTAAATCATTTTATTGCATACTAGTGGTTTTTACACTTTGGTCACTGTTATTTTGACATTTTCAATATCTATACAAATAAGTCTTGAATTTTTTTCCCCAAATGTCTAATGAGGTTCTCTAAAATTCACAGTTTAAAGGTAATACACATAAGGATATTACAGTAAATTCATTGTGCGTATAGCTGTGCGTGTTTGGGAAATACATATTGACAAGCACTGCAGGTTGCTAGTTTTGTAACAGATTTGTTTAAGGTGCAAGTATAAAGTGCAGGTGGTCAGCAGGAATATACTAGAGTATTATCAGCCTTCAGCAGATGCTTGGCTCTTCTATGGCTTGAGCTCCTTCTTTCACAGCCTTTACACACTTCGCCATAGTCTGAGAGGCTCGGCTGATTGAGTCTAAGAAGAAAAAGAAACAGGTAGATGCATGCAAGCTCAGATGCAAGATACATAACTACACAAGCATTAGTGCATACATCCACTTTCACTAAAGATAAATGTTACAGCAGGCTCATACCATACTGGCTCACCTAGAACCTTCCAATTCAAGTCATGGATATCCCCATTGTGCATTTCTTTGTATGATCATTACAGACCTCACTAATTTTTAACTGGATTTTTTACTGAACATTTGCAACATGTTTCAAGTGTGGCTAAATGTGTTACAGTATTCATAAGTAATAAAAACATAATTTTCTTTCAAACCTTGAATTCAACGTAGTATATCAACATATGAAATAAAACAACTGAATGTAATTACATCCAAAAGAGTTAAAAAATAGCTAGTTTTATTTATTTGCAAGAAACATTACCAATTTACTATTAAAATTGTAAGAAATTAGAATATTTATTCATGGGAATGATATACAATAAAATAAAAAAAATTGATTTTTCATCTTCAAAGTTCTATACAGCATGTTCTGTGTCACTCAAGTGTTTTTAATGCCAAGTAAAACTCCTGTTATGCAGAATGGATGATGTAATAGAACTACAGTATGCACAGTATAGTATTAAAAAAGTTTTATAACTTTGTAAGATAAGAGAAGACAAGATAAGCCTTTATTAGTCCCACAAGTGGGAAAATTCAGAATGTAGGAAATTGTATGATTTATGTCCTGCGTTGTCTTTGTCTCTGTCTATCCTGCCTTGTTTACATTGTCCATGCGCTTCTGTTGTTGTGAGTTATGTTTTGTTGCCTTGTTTTTATTTTTTTATTATTGTTAGGTGTTTGTTTCCTTGTTTATCAGCTCAAACCTACAGCCTGAATCAATGGCTCAAATTTGTTACAAGTACAAATGAGATTTGAATTTATTTAATTACTGCAACACATCCAGCCACAAATATTTACACAGATAAAAGTTCTGAATTTTATGTGAGTAGCATGGAATGGCCCAGCAATACCTCACCTGTCATGTAGAAGTCTTTAACAGTTAACTGAGGAGGAATAAGTGGCTCAGGCAGTAGAGTCTGGTTAGTCCCCTTAGAGAGAGAGATCATATGCATAAATGGTCTCTGGCAAAGCTATACTAAATATAATACATGTACTAAGTATAGGAAATGTCTTTTTCAGATATATGTCCAGGCCTGGTGCATGTAACATTACTTACTTTGCCCAACTCATAAGCCTGTTTGAAATAATTAGCCTCCTCCACATCATCAAAGCGCATCAAGTTGGGTGCTACCTCGGCCAGTCTCTCTCTCACCTCTTCCAGTGTGTTGTAGGGAAGAGTGATGCCAGCTAACTGTACACACAGACACAACATTATTACAGTGGCAGAGTTATGTTATGACTAACATAGAAGTATGTTTAAGTTACCGCAATCTATCTGTTGTTGTAAGCATTGTAAACTGCAATATTGTGAAAACATTTTTAAAAGATTATACTTTTACTGCTAGTTCTGTAACTCTTTGCTGATAGCTAATCATGCCTTGCTCCACTTCTACCCATGACGTGCTGTCTTACCTCTGAAATAGCACGGATGATCTTCCAGTCCTCTCTAGCCATGCCTGGAGCAGTCACGGCCACATGGGTCTGCTGTGCACGGCCTTCCGTATTAACGTATGTAGCACATTTTTCTGTGTATGCCGCACCTGGCAGGATAACATCTGCCATTGGAGCTCCAACATCTCCGTGATGGCCTGCATGAGAGTTACACATCTACTTTATTTACACTTCTTGTGAGTTAAGGAATAATCTTATATGTTTAAAAATAAAACTTTTATTACTTCTCATGCTTTACGTATGCCTTAGTTATGCCTACTTTAGTATCCAAACACGTGCTTATGTGTATATGCGTGAAATGCACATTCTGACCTTGATAGATAATGAAGCACTCCTTAGGAAGCTGATATCTGTCAATACAACCAGCATCAGCCCCAAGCAGGAAGATGACTTTGGGTGGGTTTTTCCTAATGACCTCTACTCCTGGTTTATATCCTAAGTCCAAGGCTGCTACTTGACTTGCCATTCTGTGTACAGATCCCACACAAAAGGAGATTTTACTGGAAATGTTACATAGCTGCTTTGATTACATAAAAGTAACAAAATCTGCTTATCTGCTTTGATTAAAAAAAAAAATTTTGGCGGTGGAATTTTTGGAAAATCACAGAATACGTACGGATATATAACAGAGAATGCTATGACATACCTGTGGAGAACATTGAGTACTTTCCACCCATTCTGTATGCCACTAGTAACACAAGCTTTGTGAGCAATAGCTGATACAGCAGAGTGGATGGCAGCTCCATCTTCCCTCTGCAGAGCAGCACTACCCACCACCACCATAGGGCGCTTTGCTTGTGCCAACACCTGTAAACAGATTCAAAGTTTATAGGTTGTCACTGTCTATACCAAACCTTGTATCTCTGATTGTTGAGAAGGTGGAAGAGAAAGTGTGATCCTCTGGGCAGTATTCTGCTGGTATATTAATATGCATGTTTGTGTGTAGGCTGCACAGAATGTATCACAGACATCAGTTCTACCTCATTGTCACTGCTTTGGTGAGGAAAGTCCACCAAATAAAAACACTGTCAATATCTGACCACTATTGCAGAACACTAGAAGATGAAAAACACAAAGTGCATTACATCTGGAAGCTGGTCCAACAGGTTAGTGAAGTGAACGGTAAGTGGGCAGTGTTTAAATACTCCCGCAAACAAGTGTTGTGTGTTCATGTAAAAGCCAGATGAAAAACCTGTGCTTGGGAAGCTGTTTTCTTGTTAGTACAGTTAAAATTGTGCCCAAGCAAAAAATGGAAGCAGTAAGGCTCTCTTTACCCAAGCGAACAAGTATTATTTGGGTGTTTTTTTATTCATGTGTTGGATTTTTATTTGGTTTGGTCCTCTGATGATTCTCTTTTGTTTGGTTTCTAAACCATGGTTCAGTTTGTATCACAATTTAGCATGGAAAAATGTCAAAGTTTAGATTTTTTAAAATAAAACAGAAGGAACATTGCGTTACCCAACTCATTACAAAGTTTTAACTTGTTTTTATTAATCATTTACACCGTTTACAGCATGTACTAAAATGTCATTGCTTGGAAGTTAATATAAAAGTTGAGCCAAAACTACAGATATATTAGACCACATCATGCATATGTATGGACTTTTACCTCATTAAATGGATGTTTCCCTGCTGCGATCTCTTCCAGTATCTTAGTCGAGTCTCCCAAGTGGTTATAGGAATAGCTCAGATCCACTGCATGTCCAACTAATGCCACCTGTAGCTCATTGTGCAGCCAGCTATAGATAAGAAAGAACTTCAATAATTTTATCACTATGCTGTTCTCCAATCTATATCCTAGTAATTCACTAAAAAAAGAATTCTAAATGAAACAAGGGTCAATAACTTTGAAAACAGGCTTTGCAGAGAGTTTATTCTGTGGCACGCTATTATTCCTCTGGGATATGGCAAATCAGATAAGATCACTTAATTTCATTTATAATAATGGGATAATTTCTTTATTACAAACACTAGGCAGACATAGTTACCACTGAATACATTGTGAAGTAATTCTGAGTTGAGCCAATATCCAGCCTTTGCTTCCTGCCATAGTTTACCTCTTCCTAATGCGAGCATTGAAAAGTGGTGCCTCATAACGAGGGTTTGTGCCAACAAGCAGCAGCAGGTCTGCATCTTCAATGCCACTTATGCGTGTGTTCAGCAGGTAGTTTGAGCGTAAATCAGTCCTAATGGAAAATGAATATATTAAATTATTGCTCACTGCTGGAATTAAGCAACCCAAAATCATTTTGCTTCCACCAATATTTTCACCTCACCCTGCCCCAGCCATGGGAAAAATTTCCTCTGTGCACAGGTTTTCACTGTCAAGGCGGTTCAGCAGGTCTTTCAGAGCAATAAGTGATTCTGCATCCACCATACCACCTGCTATGGCTGCAACGTCACTGCCCTGAGAGGCTTGTAACTTCAATAAGAGTAAGAGAGTATTATTAGAATATTAGGATGTATCCAAAACAGAGAATGTATGTTTTTAACTTCATTAACATAATTTTCAAAAGGGACATATTTTGCAAAACTCTGTAGTTAGAATAGGTCTAGGGGTTTTCCAAAACGTGTTCATTAAATTCTTTGCACAAAATCACAGAAAGAGCTCTATCCACCTTTATTATATAAAGTTTCTTTTCAAAATGTCACTTTTATGGAAATACGCTGTTACTGGCTCTCTTGTTCAACTGATCTAGTGGGTGGGTCTTGACAGATGAGGGGTGGTTCTATGCAGATTTCCCCATTTTTACATCACAATGGGGGCACACCCAAACGGCTCGTAAAAGCATATGATTCCTGACACCAAAATTCAACTTATTAAAAGAAAACGGATGGATGTTGGGTGTTTATAGGAGCAGTAGACACACAAATGGAAATATAAAAGAAAGTGAGTTTTGCATAATATGTCCCTGTTAAGATACTTTTCTGCTATAACAAAATTAATGAACAGGACAAATTTGGTATCATTAAAAATAAAGTGGCCCTGATGGTACACTATAACTTAGTGTCTCTCATTTCATTCTGAGATTAAAGTGACTCATACCGCCCCTGCGACCCGGGTCAGGGCCTCTTCCCAGGATGTGGCCATGAGCTGTCCTGATGCATCCTTCACCATGGGCTGTGTGAGACGCTGCCTCTTCAAACCATCATACGCAAAACTGCACAGGAAAAGGACATGGAACAAAGCAAATGATGACCTTAGGAAGGCTCACTGACTTATGTTTCCTAATAAAGGAAGGAAGCATTGTTTGAAAAAGTGTTTACTGGACAGGGATTTATGTGATTGCGGTATATTACGGTATACCGAGTCTTATCGGAGATCCATTCCTCATTGACGTCCTCGTTGAGTCTGGGAAGAATTCTCATCACTTCCCCTCCTCTAGTACTCACCACTATACTACTGCCCACAGCATCCAGCACATCGATGGACTCCGTCTTCCTGCCAGAGGAAACATTCAACTAAGACTTACAGTCCAACTAAGGGAATGAGATGTATGTGATCAGGGGTTGTGTACCTGGTTTCCCATGGTCGGGAGGTGAATGCGTAAGGTTTGGATGTTAGTGCCCCAACAGGACATATATCAATCACATTCCCAGACAGCTCAGACATAAACATTTTCTCCACATAGGTGCCGATCTCCATGGCATTACCCCTGCCTGTGGTACCCAAATCCTCTACCCCTGCAATCTCACTGGCAAAGCTGAAAGCAACACAGAACATCCATGTTTAAATGTCCAGTACAATAAAAATCACTAGCTGATGTTTAGCTTGTCACCATATATTGGAACTGGTCTACTTCAGGGTCACTGCAGCCACTGTACCAGCAGAACTTTCCTTTAATTTCCATTTCATCAATATAAAGTAATGTTACATCTTGATATCATGGTACATTCCTATAATCTACCATCATTAAAAGATAATTAATATTATCAGATTTAGTGGGTTTTCATCTAAAAATCATAATTATGAATACATGATAATTATATAATATAACAGTAATATATGTATTTTCATTTTTAAAAAACCCTTATTGATCTCAAACCTCAGTTTGCTTGTAATCAAGCTCTTTGTTCTTGAGCATGTCATTAAATCAAGATGAGAACATTATTCTTCAAATAACTGATTTTTTTGTTGAAAAGAATGTGATCTTTGATATTTATGGAAGGTTAATATA
>JBBKCR010000002.1:13459622-13474702 GCA_037577295.1 Ladigesia roloffi | reverse complement strand
CACCCCAGGCAAAAAGACACACCCCAGGCAAAAAGACGCACCCCAGGCAAAAAGACACACCCCAGGCAAAATGCTATCCCCGTTTTTCCATTCCTATTTGATTAATGACATACTATCTCTTATTTTTATGCCGACATTCATTATTGAGATTTATGTGATCCAATTTGGACCTCTGCATCTACAATTTGCCCATTAGCTGACATAACACAATTGGCCGTTAGGGTTCTGCTCAGACCGTCCAATAGCTTTGCATTAGCTGCAGTTTCTGAAGATTTATTGCAGGTTTATGTGACTCAGAGGAAGCATGTGCAGTCCACAACCCTCCTAGTGTTGTTGGTATATTGTGACTCGGGGAGTCTTAGCTAGTGAGAGGAACTGGACACAACTAAACTAGAAAAAAAACTGTCTTGTAAAAGTTGAAATGATAAAATGGAAAAACACTGGACATTGTTCTACTGTTATTATGGATATTTTTATTACTGTTATACCTGCAGCTACTAAAAACACTTGTAACTATTTTGGTGTAACATGTACTATCCATCCATCCATTATCTACCCCTTTATCCCACACTTGGGAGTCGAACCCAGGACCTTCTTGCTGTGAGGCAACAGCGCTAAACCCTGCGCCACCATGCCGCCCTAGAATGTACTACTACAATAGTAATGACTAACAATTCCGTTTGAAAGAACTCTGTTTCCCTGTTCTGTTTTGTAGTTACAGTGTGCTTTTCTTTTTGTGTGTATGTGTGTGTGTTCTCAGGGTGGTGAGCATTGTTATTACAGGGGCCAAGTGAGAGGGATGGAGGCCTCTCGCGTTGCCCTGTCAACCTGCAATGGCTTGCAGTGAGTATAAAACACAACCCTTCATTTAATGAAGCCTCATGTAGTGTAGGCGGCAGTAAAATAATCAGCTAATCAAATCTTTTTTTGATGTTTTCCAATTTGATGTTCTCCTCTTTTCTTCTGGCTGCCAGTGGTATGTTTGATGATGGAATTCATGTGTACCTGATTGAGCCTTTGAAACAGACACACTCTATTGTAAGTGATCTGCATTTCCTAAGTCACACTTTCAAAGAATGGCAGAGGAGCAAGGGCACAACCTAACAGAGGAAAAATAGTCATTTTGTCACTTTTACATATTCTTATTGCAACACAGTGTGCACATTTTCAGAACAGATTAAATTATAAAGGTCAATTTCCATTTGCAGTACCTAAAGCACAAGCAGCAACCACTGTAGCACAATGCTGCCATGATTACAGTATATTATTTGTCATTTAATAACTTTTAGACATTTAGTAAAACTCCTGAAATGGTCTGCTTGTAAAAAAAACAAATTGTTTGTTTGTTTGTTTGTTTGTTTGTTTGTTTGTTTTCAGCAGACTACATATGTGTTAGGTTGCCCTGCTGCAGTCTTTTAGTGGTACGGTGCTAAGGTTTCTGTTCATGCATTTAAGTGTAATACATTTAATGCATTTGTATTATTTCTTTCCTTTCTGGTGTGTGTACTTTAGGAGGGAGCTGCTAGACCCCACACCTTGCGCAGAACACCAAGCTTACTGCTATCAGATGATGCAGAGATCATAGGTATACTCTTAACACCTTTCTTTCAGTAGAAATTGAAATGATCAAGTTGTTGGCGTGATCAAGTTTTACAACATCTTAATCTCAGCCCCTGTGGGCTACTTGTAGGATTCAGTAGTTTAATCATACTAAACACAGCAGGATGCCTCATGCAGATTTGATCTCTTTTCACATTTGCTGTGCTTAAAACTCACTTTGTGATGTGGACTCACTTTGTCATCTACCAGCCGAGATATGGCCACAGGCTAAGTGGAAAGAGAGATTACATTCCAGATTCTACATTCCGCAAAAACTTTCCAGTCAGTGTGTCCTTAGGCACTTACTCTTTGAGAATGCTTATACAAATCTGAACCAACACTGGAAAAAGGGCATTAACACAAGAATAATAATTAGGGATGGGGCCCGAAACCCAAGAATTAATTGGTCCTGGTGCCTAATTATAAAAGGCAAAAGTATCATTGCGCTCTGAATATAACGGTACTGGAGAAAAAAAAAACCCACAACAGCAAAGAGAACTCGCACACACACAACATGAGAGAAATCCTGCACATACAACACAAGAGAATTTGCGCACAAACACAACATAAGAAAAACTCACACACATGAAACACAAGAGAACTCACGCACACAAACACAACACGAGAGAACTCGCACACACACAACACCAGAGACCTTGTGCTTTTGGAGTGACGATGGCAGAAAGAGCCAAATAATCCAATATATTATTGCACATAATTTGTAGTGAGTCCAGCTTTTTTAGATTAGGGTTAGGTTTAGGGTTAATGTGTTGCTATTCTGTTCTCAATTTATTTCAGATTTAAGTAAAATATTCTACAAATATACCGATTAAGTATACCATTAAAGTACCGAATCGATAAGTGGTATCGATTGAAGTAGTAATACCGTTAAAACTTTAAAGATACATGTCCCTAATAATAAGTGTTCCTAGGTCAGAACAAAATGGGACTTGTCTTGATTTTCAGGCTGGTTGCGTTGAATTGATTTCATAATAAGATTTTTTCTCAGTTTATCTAACAATGAGTTAACCTAGTTAATGAATTGCCTAGTTCATTCAGTCATTCCTTCATTTACTATTCAAGCCGCTTCTCCTAACCAGGGTGGCTGGCAGGAAGTTAGAGCTCCAGGCAGAAACACATTCAGACGTAGGGAGAATGTGCAAACTCCACACAAAAAGACCATGAGCCACCCAGCCAAGAACAAAACCCAGGATCTCATGAGACCTGGCAGCTCTTTGTTTAATTGAATGCAAATTTGCTTTGCTGGTTCTAACTGAACTTATCTCATACCAGTTCTCAATTCTGCTAAATTGGTCTGGATTGTTTGCCTTTGCCTGTCAGACTGAGCTACCCACTGAAGTGTACACTTTCCAGCTGAAATCACATTTAATGTGTAATGGTGTGTGTTATCTCCTTGCAAGTCTGTATCTGATGTTTGGGCCTGTTTGGACTCACCCAGTTAGAGAATAAACAAGCAAAACCGTACTACACTGGTTTTATATATAAACATTTCTTCTGAACCAAGGTCATATAAGCAAGCCAGTGAGATGTTTTCATGTTTTTTTCAGGGACTCTGATCCCACATCAAAATACTACAGTTAAAAAGTATGACTGATAAAAATGTAGTGGATTCTTCTTCTTGGTGAGTTATAATATATGCTCGTTTGTCTGTTCATGTGTGTAGGAGATGAGGTGAAGCAGATGCTGTCCAAACTGGATGACATATCTTGGCTGCGGCGCAGGAAAAAGCGTGCTGTAAGCATGTGAGGGGGCCTCCTCCCCGTTAACCAGATGTGGCACATCTCAGCCAGTGGCCAAACAATAGTCACATACTGTTACACTGTACTCCTACAAGGGCTGCACAAGAATATTGTTTTTTTATTGCAAAAAGCCTCAGTATGCAAATAATCCCCATCTTGTGGGCTGTGAGCATCACAATATTTATCTTTTTTGACATTTGTTAAGTTGAAATGGAGTACTAACTGTATGTTTGATCAGTGGTTTAAATTACATAGTTTTAACCAGGAGATAATCAAGCTTCCTTTGTAGTACTGATGATGTCCACAATATGCTTATTTATTATATTAAATATTATAAAGTTGCCTGGCTATAATCTAGACCATCACAGATGTTCCAGAAAAGTGTTTTTTTGGGTTGTAATTAATCAAGGTGTCAGCGTGATTCATAAAATGTAAAAAAATTTATATTAAGTTAATGTCAAGTCATTTTTAATTTCACTAAAAATACTACTTTTTCTTCTCTGGTTCCAAAATGATATCAGTACTAGTCTGGTGTAATTAAAGGATGAGCATCTAAAAGTAGGCCATAAGGGAAGAAATACCCAGCAAAAAACATCTCACAATGTGAGTGAATGCTACTTCAGGCTCAATTGTTTGCAGGATTTCACTAGAATCATACATTATTTTCCCTCTAATATCGAATTCTGCACTATTTTTTATCTTATCTAAAACATTAAACAACATTTTTAAACAGGCAAAGAACTGTTTATGCTATTTAATTGTTTTAGACTGTCCATGGTTCTATACAGAAATAAAACTTGGAAGAACCACATTTGGGGTGAAGAATTCTCCAGTAAATGCAGTGGTTCACTGTAGTCCTGTATCTGGTGAATCTACAAGTCTTTGCCTGGTTAACTGGTTCTTCACCCTAACTATTGGATAAGCTTTTTAAAGAACCTTTTGAAGTACACCGTAACAACAAAAAAACTTTTTTGGCACCCTGTAGAAGCTGTAGTCTTATCCTATAGAAGTTATGTAGTGTCATTATCAGCAGGTGCTCCATGTAATAAGCAGTGCTTTGACCCCCACTGACTGGAACAGGTCTTTTTGTCCTAAAGCAAAGACTGTTTGTTTAGTAGCTTGTTATTATCTCATACCAGGCACTATAAGCACTGGCCTTAGGAAGAACTCATGTTGGCACAAACAATAATTTCACAATAACTGAGCTGATTTACGGCTGGAAATTTGGTTTGCTAAAAGTGGTTACTAACATAATTACTGTTCCTTTTCCAGATCCCAAGAAATGTGTTTGAGGAGATGAAATACATCGAGCTCATGATTGTCAGTGACCACAACATGGTGCGTATGTTTTTGTTAGAGTCTCTGACTGGTGTTTATCTTTGTGGGGCAACTTATGTTGTGTTTTTATGCTTGTTGAAAAGTGAAGTCACGCTAGACGCCTGTGTAATTGAGAAATGTCACAGATTCCACTGGGCCAGAAATGTGAGTCAGTATGGAGAAACATCAGTCATAAATCTGGGTTTCCTTCAATAAGAGAAAAGCTTCTAGGATACCGTTTCGATGGACACAAATATGTGATTCATGTTACTGGTGTGCACACAGAATGCTTTGGCCACAGGAGGGTGCCCTTACTTTGTCAGAAACCTCTCTCATGGAGTGTTCTTATCTTTTTTCCCCATTTACACAAGGCAAGGTAAAGTCACCTACAACCATATGATAGTAAACGGCCATTCTCTGCAGTGATACAACATTTTAAGTGAACGTCATTCCAAAAACTGTAGAAACACCAGCCACGACTGCTGAATTACCGAGTGACCTGTAGAACTCTCGTGGAATATGGTAGTATAGCCAGCATCTGTCATCACAGGAGCTAAAGTGTGTCTCTTTTAACTGATAAATGCTTAAATGTCAAAGATGTGACAAATCACAATGCAATACAGACACTGCCACCAACAGTACATAATAAAATGATGCAAGAAAAAGGATTCACTCACTAATATTAATGACCAAATCTGAGTAAAAACACAAATATGAGATAAGTGACGAAATTGCCTTTGAAAAAATGTCTTTAGAATTCATGTTCATTCATTACTAAATGACTGGATACTAACCACTGTCTTTACATGTTCATGCACATTCAAGTGGCTGATTTTTCTTTTTCCCATCTGTTTTTTGTGATTCAGTTTAAGAGGCAGAAAACGAAGCAGCAGACTCGGAACTTTGCCAAATCTGTGGTCAACCTGGTGGATGCTGTGAGTTACTTTTACTCTACCTAAACCTAAATCCATATTAAACCAGATTTTTGTCTGTTTTTACACTTAGGCCTTTGACATTGTTTACACATTATGATGCTTGTTATGTTTTACACATTGTGTAACCTCTGAACAGAAATTCAGATGACTGGACTGTGAAGCAAAACATGATTTATTCTGTTTCGTACACTTAATAATTTTGTGTATCTTGCCATATGTACTAGATCTGTTTTGTATTCATAGCTTAAACAAGTAAATGTACTTCATTTATTTTTACATTGTGTATCTAGAAGAACATGTCCCGAAATGAAGAATTGGTGGCCAATACCAATCCTGCTTTTAAGGGGCAAAATATTCTGATAAGCAATGATATTGACTTTTTATATTCATTTATATTTTGCATTTTATCACTTGTCTATTATTGTCAATTATTCTTCAAAATGACAGCTTTACAGGACATAAAAGCTACATAAATAAAATGAATAAAAGTTAATGTCGAGGATTAATGTAGAAAATGTGTGCTTCTATAACCATAAAACATTTGTAATAAAATAAAATATGTATTTACATACAACCATAATAGAGGTCATTTTACTGAAAAGATCCATTTGTAGCTTATGTTATCGGGCAGCCGACACACTGGTTGTTCCCCACTGTCTGTCTGTGCCTGTATCTGTCTGTCTGTCTTATTGAAGTAGCTTATCTAACAGTTATGTTCTCCTCTGCTCCCTTTACTCTGCCCAGTGTGTTGTGCTTAGAGCATTTGGACCAACTCAGGCCTTCTCCAGCTCACACCTAGTGTTCTTCACCTCTCACTGTATTGTCCTCTCTTCACCTCTCTTACTCCATTTACCTCTTCTGGGCTATCTTTCTCATTATCTGTCTGTTTCTTGCTTTCATGCTCCCTCTCTACCCACCCCTCCCATTTTCTATTCGTCCTCACCCTGTTTTCCCTTTCTGCCTGTCTTCCTCTCTCTCTCTCTCTGATGGAAGATCTTTAAAGAACAGTTGAACACACGTGTGGTCCTGGTCGCAATGGAGATCTGGTCGGATAGGGACCACATTCCAATCAGTGTGATGCCACTGGATATGCTCCGAGATTTTTCCAAGTATCGTCAACAGCACATAAAACAGCATGCAGACGCAGTTCATCTGATCTCGTGAGGGTTCCTATTCTCCACTCTTCTGTTTGACTACAGTGAATGTCCTATTTAGGATGAACTGTCTGTGTATACACACATTGACATGAACTAATGGTAATTCTCCTTATTCACACCTGCAGTAATGTGACCTTTCACTACCGTCTGAGCAGCGCTGCTTTCTTCGAAGGGATATGTTCAGTTAGCCGCGGTGTTGGAGTGAACGAGGTTAGAAAGTTTAACCCAATTGCTTCACATTTAAAGTGATCATTCTTGTTCTTGTATGTGGTATTATTACACTGTATGTCAAAAAAGAATCGCTCAAATGTTGTTTTTGTCTCAGTGAACAAAAATGAATGCAACCGTAAGCAGGGGTGCCGCCAGGGGGGGAAAGGTCAGAACGATTCTAGGGGCCCAGCACTGACATGGGGCCCTGTTAGGGGATAGTAATATTATCTTAATAATAAGAAGTTCTAATATTTCATGGGGCCCAAGCTTTTTGGCGTCGCCCCTGACCTTAGCAACAAATTTAAAGTGATTATCAGTATCGGTAGGTCCTCATCTAGACCTGATTATGGCCTTCTCATCCAACATTTCTTCCAGTTAATAGTATTAACAGAGAATTTTCCCCCCAGTAACAGCCTCTAATCCTCTATGACATGGTGACACCTCTGCTCTTTATACACAAGATGATTGATACATGGCATTGTCACTGCTATTTTATTGACATTATACAAGCCGTATCAGCAACTGAAGAGTCTGCAAAGGGTGAATTTTAAAGTTGCTAAATTCGTTAAGCAGAAGGTGTGTCTGAATTATGTTGGAAATCTAATACTTTTTTGAAAAAGGAACTGCATACAATATATTTTATCACTGCTCCCCACAGACCATCCACAAAGGATGGATCTTTCTTCTCCACATATTTTCCAAGATAGCCTCACACTGACCATGTAAATACATAAAGTTCTATATTCTTAAACCGCTGCTTCAGTTATGAGTGGCATTTTGCATGGTCACGTTGCGATAATCTGCTAGTTTGTTTCTCTTCCTTAAAATGAACATGAATTCTTTCTAAACAGCCATGTAGGACAAATGCAGTTCTTTTCGACTGCCAGTGTATATTACAGTAACATAATCATTAATAGCTAAAAAGACAGCTCAGCATGCTTTATAATAAATGCCTTTATCACTGGCTGAGTGACTATGGCTTGCGAATGGCTGTACACAAGTGTGGTAATGTGAATTGTAAATGGTTTCTTTGCAGTATGGGTCTACATGGACAATGGCTGCATCGCTATCACAAAGCCTGGCACAGAACCTAGGCATTCGGTGGGACCCAGCAGCCAGCAAGAGCAGTATGTACGCATATGCATTTACAAAACGGCTTTTAACCTAAATGAATATGCCAGCATTTTTCGACTCCGTCTGTATCTGATAGGTGTGTAGCACACCTTTATTACCACACACTTACAACAACCTCGTAATAAAAGCCAGTGGGCAGGTGATTCATCATACTTCTATTATAAAGGTTTTTTGAGGCAACGTTTTTTGTGGTTGTACATACAGGTACACATATTGAAATAATTGTCCTTGGTAATCAATGGTTCCATTCATATGGCGCAGATAGAGGTCAGAGTGCAAAACACTAGAGCGTTCCTTTAACTGGGATTAGATCTTGCTTTGTGCCTGTTCTTTATCTGGTTGCATTTAGCACTAATATTTTGTCACTGCGTATTTTCTGCCGCAGAGGAGTGTGGGTGTATGGACTCTTGGGTGGGCTGCATCATGGAGGACACAGGGTGAGCTATTCAATTCTATCAACAGCGCACACATACACACACACACACACACACACAAACACCTGCACAGCTGCGATCATAATGACAGGGTGCGTTGTCAGAGAGGGTTCATAAAGTTCATAGCTGTTATTATAATTATTTATTTAGATATGGCATAGTTAGCATGAATGCCACAACATGTTTGTCCCTTTCAGATATTGTGTTCTTTGTGTGCTTTCCTCACTCCTTAATGGCCGGTGTGTGTCCTCTGATGACAGGGTGTGATCATTTAGCCAGCTAGTTCTGAGACCATTAACCTGTGTAGCATCAGAAAGTAGCTATCATGACATTATAAATATGACTGCACATTTCACCGTGAAATACCTGTAGGCCTATTGATTTGACACCATTCTGGCTTTTATTTCTCTATTTTGCTCTCTCTCTTTTTCTCTCTCTCTTTCTCTCTCCTCTGAGGTAGAGTGCAACACCCTCGGAAGTTCTCAAAGTGCAGTATTTCTGACTATAGAGAGTTCCTGTACAAGGGAGGAGGATCCTGCCTTTTCAACAGACCCACCAAGGTGAGGTATTTTTAGTGATCAAATTTATACGGATCTTCAGTTCAGTTCAACTACGAATGTATGAATGAAAAATCTTCACCCCGTTACCATTGACATGTTATTCATGTTCAAAAAAGATTTTCATTCATTTATTGAACGATGTGATAACATTAAATATTCTTACTGGTAAAAGGATGGGAAACATCTAAAATGATTGGCTTAGAATACAGAATGATTAAAATTAGGAAGTTGATTGGATTTCTATCAAGTGACTCAAAAGGCTAAAAGCATTTACAACACTTGGCAAAAATTTTGGAATCACTACACAATAGTTTTTTGATAACAATTAGACAAATTGCTCAAATGACCATTTGTTAAATAGCTGACCCCTGTGGTTTTGTAAAAGATACATATCCACCCGTCCATTGTCTGAACTCCTTGTCTATAACCAAGGTCATGAAGGGTGATGGGAGTTTCCCTGGCAAAACATGGAGAAACACTTTAGAAAGGTCATCAATCCATCACAGGACAAAAACACAGATAAACACATATAGGAGCTGTTTAGCATCTCCAATTCGCCTGATATGCATGTCTTGGGAGAGGAAACCAGAGGAAACTCAATGCACAAACAGGAAAACTCCACACAAAAGGACTTGCCAAAAGAGTTGGCCTGGGGGGAACGCAGGGCCACATTCCTCCAACAAGGAACTCAAATAATAAACATTTGTTTATAGAGGAAACATATTTTGGAATCATCTTGTAATTTGCATTAGTAAAACAAATACCAACACGTATGTATTGTTTATTTTTGCTGTTGCTTTTAATCTACTAATTCTTTTTATAACTGTTGATTAGATTTATGTTTAATGTAACAGGGAAATATCATAGGTGGTCAACTTAAAACCACAAAGAAAGACTGGTGGTGAATTTAAAGCGATAAATAAAGAGTGGTGGTGAATTTAAAGCCATAAATAACGACTGGTGGTGAATTTAAAGACCGAAGAAGACTGGTGGTGAACCTAAACATACAATGACTTCCCAGAGAGACCAAAACCAACACAATATTGGGGCAAGGCAAACGGACTATGCAGTCACAGGAGTAGATAATTTATGAGTTGCAGTTCTCTGACTCCCTCTGTTGGTGGGCTTTGGCTGAGCCTGTTGTACCCTTATGCTGGAATTCAGGTTTGTGAGCATTCTAATTCTATTCATGAATTTGTTTTAATAACCTTCAATGCAGCAAACAATACTGTGCCATTTTCACCACCAAAATTGTGAAGTAATTAGGACAATTGCCAGTCTAGGTCAATATAATCTTAAGGGGAGAACTACAGCATCCCAAGCAAGACCACATAACATTATGAATCAATGTGCAAAACACCATCATTATCAGGAATGACCTTCCAAGTCATAAGATCTTAAACGTCACTGGATATAGAGCATCAGAATGGAATAAACTAGAGGTTTTTTTTTTACCAACTCAGTGAATGACAATTCTATTCTGCCTTTTACAACTAAATGCATTCTGTTCAATTTGAATGAACACAGATTTATGATGTGTTCCTCCTAGCTTTTTGAACCAACTGAGTGCGGCAATGGCTATGTGGAGGCTGGAGAGGAGTGTGACTGTGGAGTGAGAGCTGTGAGTTAGCACACCAACGTCTGTTCATTCCTATTTTACTGTACCATGGCTCTGTCTTACATTTATTGCAATGCTTCACATTATTTTACAAGAGTGCTGTCTTGATGGCAATCTTGTGCTCACTGCTTTTTTGTGTGTATTTCCATTATAGGAATGCTACAAGGACTGCTGCAAAAAATGTTCTTTATCTAATGGAGCACACTGCAGTGATGGGCCATGCTGCAATAACACCTGTTTGGTAAGGGCTTATCCCTGACACATTCAGTGCATTGTCTTTAACAACTGACTCTCATTTTCAGACATTTGGGGAAAAAAATTCACAAAGTTTGATGACTATGAGGCAGTGAAGATAAACTCTATCTTATTCTTTCTCTGCAGTTTTATCCACGAGGCCACACATGCCGCTTTGAAGTGAATGACTGTGATATTTCAGAGACCTGCTCAGGAGACTCTGGACAGGTCTGTGACAGCATGACTGGATATAGGCATGCACCCCTAACTCTGACAAGCACACAGCAAATGTGCACAGATTTTATAATGGCCACACATCTTTCATGCACAAGTACAATTTTGCACACAGTGTTTTGTTAAATGGCCATGGATGGAATATATTTTCCGTATCTGTCTTTCTTTTTTCAGTGCCCACCAAACCTACACAAACAGGATGGGTACTTCTGCCATCTCAACCAGGTAGGGAAAGCCAATAATGTGCCCTATTATATTTAGGTTTCCCTTAAACAACCATATCCAGGTATGATTTTTATGATTATTTCTTGAAGCGTGCTCAAACATCCAGATGAGGAAATCCCAGAAAGATTAATCAACACAAAGGGACACCAGAGTTTTGGTGGGAAAAATGTTTAATCACTTATCCAAATGACTTCAGTCTTAGCTGACTGCCTGCATTCCCAACCTTAAATACAGCACAGGTGCATAACAACAAAAACTAGCTAATTTGCATAAAATTCAACCTGATGATTGGTTTCATATGCAAATGGTGATTAATTACAGTAGCCATGTGTACCATCACAGCATTGTAAGATCGCAAGAGCTCTCATATGGAGGACACCATCTAGACACGGTTTCAGGTATGTGGATGACCCCTGGGTTGACTTGAAATCTCAGGACATTTCACTGATCAACACATATCAGTTTAATCAGGGAGGATGTGAAACATGACTGTGAAACTGCAGTTTGTAATGGGGACTTTTAAAAGCATAATCAGTATTTAGTCTCAGACTCTGGTCATCTTCTATAATACCAACCAGAATGGGTCAGGATGCTATACCAATTATCTGAATCATACCCACTGACACCATGGCCAATGAAAGTGAGAAATCCCACATGAAGCAAACCCTAGATAAATCTTAACAGTATATTTGTCACTGCCAGGAAGAAGCCCATGTAGTAGTCCAGCTAATCAAATAGAAGAGAAGGACATGTTCTGCCTAAGCCCCTTCATTAGGGAGGAACTCTTGCCAAGCTGTTAAATATAAGAATCCAGTAATGATGAAGATTGTGTAGCTTTATATACACCATTTATAGCAGCAACATTTAATTTACCTTTACTGTAAATATGCCTATTTGCTGGAGTGGTTGTGTGCATATAGGCAAACTAGGCAGTCGTCAAAGATGGTGTTTTATGAAGGGGCCAGAAATAATCCATATATAGCTGTAGTTCTAGGATCTGTGTATTACATGTAAATGTGTATTTTTACTGTTCGAACAGATTTGTAAAATGTGAACCAACTAAGAGTGATTGCAGTTATTATCCTGTCTCTCTGAATAATACAATAAAAAGACATCTTGCATGTGAAACTGATCATCGACTCGATTGCGACTCTTCCCTTCCTATGATTGGGGGTACGGGCAGTCAACTGCGAGTGTTTAAATGTTTCTCCAGCTAAAACATCCGTGCCCAGTTATAGTTTTTTTTCCATTTTTGCAGATATTATTATTGTCAGTGTCCTTTAAAGTCTATTTAAAATGTGACTTTGCTTCACAACCAGGGACGCTGTTATGCTGGAGAATGTAAAACCAGAGATAGCCAGTGCAAGCATGTGTGGGGACAAAGTAAGTACAGCGCTTCAAAGCTATTTAAATCATCATCATTTAATTTATTTGGAAGAATGTTGGAGAGTGGATTTCTGCATGTTACTGGAATGAGCCACTACACAGATACGCATTTGTCCTGATGATAACAAAGCAGACATAACCCTCTTTTTTAAACCTATCTTTTCTTCTCGCCAGAGTCTGGGAGCTCAGAGAAGTTCTGCTATGAGAAGCTGAATACCGAGGGCTCTGAGAAAGGGAATTGTGGTGAAAATGGAAATAAAAATGGAGACAAATGGATCCAGTGCAGCAAGCAGTGGGTTTGAAAACACAATTGTAAAAAAAATTGTAATCTGCAACTACTTACACCAGACACAGCCAGTCATCAAGCACAAGATGTTAAAACACTATGCATAGCGAAAAATATTCCAGAATACATTATTCGAAATAAGAAATCCAAAGTCTTTATAAAGAATTTATAAAAAAATAAGATATAAAACTCATTAGGGCAAAACATGCATATAGATTGATTGGGCCTGAAAGGCAATGTTTCATACTCTGAGAGAGAAAAGATGAATTAAAAATGTGTTTTAATCGTATTTTTAACTGAGTTATTATGTTTAATTTAGTATTCAACACAGCACTTTAAATTTAATTCTCTTGAAAGACAGATATTATTAAATATTAGTATCCAATAATGATAAAGATTGTGTAGCCTTATATACACAATTTATAGCAGCAACATTTAATTTCACTTTACTAAAAATATGCGTATTTGCTGGAGTGGTTGTGTGCATATAAGTAAACTAGGCAGTCGCCAAGAATGGTGTTTTATGAAAGGGCCAGAAAGAATCCATATATAGCTGTAGTTCTATGATCTGTGTATTACATGTAAATGTGTATTTTTACTGTTCGAACGGTTTTATATAATGTGATAATGCCAGTTACTCTATACACAGTCAGTTTTATCTGACTGTTTATGTATGGACCATTAGGAATAATAGAGACTTAGTATAAAATACATGTTAAAATGAACATTAAGAATATTTTTTCTCCTCTTATGTGATTCTCTGTTCAGTGTGTTCAGAACTGTTTACTTTAACAATGTTCAGTGTTTGTGCTGTGGTCTATACTTGTTGTGATTTGTGCCCCTGTGTTTGCAGTGATGTATTTTGTGGACTTCTGCTATGCACTAATGTTGGGCAAATGCCACGTATAGGATTAATAAAGGGAGACATCACACCCACAACCTTCAACCACCAGGGTCAGCTGATTGAATGCAGGTGAGAGGAAAACAGACATGACCACAGAAAATCAGTCTGCGCTTCAGTCAAACACATCACACCCCCTCAGCGGCCGGGTATTTTCCATTAGTGCAGTGTCACAAATGAATACATTCAGTTAAGCAACTCCTCAGAGCTTATTTTCAACTCTGTTTACCATTAAACTCAGCGGTGGTCATGTGTTGTTGGATGATGACACTGATCTGGGATATGTGGAGGATGGAACTCCATGTGGGCCGTCCATGATGTGCCTTGACCGCAAGTGTCTACCCATCCAATCTCTCAATATGAGTGCCTGCCCTACTGGCCCCAAAGGTCAAATCTGCTCAAACCATGGGGTGAGAATTCACACTAATCGCTTCTCTTCCTAGGAAATGACATGAAAGCCTAGACATGAAACTGGTTTAGCCATTTGTGATAGTTTGGTGAATGTCAGTGTTTGGCAACACCTCTAGCACATGATAATCATTTATTCAGACCTTATAACTCTAAACGTTAGGTTAAACCAGATATTCTTTATTTAGCATTTGTTTTAATGACATCTGTCCTTCACTGGTTGACAGGTTTGCAATAATGAAGCAACATGCACATGTGAAACAACATGGGCAGGGACAGACTGCAGCATGGCTGATCCTCCCAAAGAGCCTGCCCCCAGCGAAGATGAAGGCCCAAAAGGTCATTTCCTCACTCCCCACTTACTCATTTCCACATGCATTCCACACATTCAAAATTACTATATTTGTGAAGACTTTCAATGACTCATGTTGTACTGTAGCTGAGTAATGGTCTGTTTTGGGAAACCTACACTGTATCCTTTTATGCTACATTGAAGCTACTTTAAGGAGGGATATTGAATATGTGTATTTTTTCCCTTAAAGCAAACTTCCCTCCTCAAAATGGGGACAAAATGAGGACATTCCTCAAGAGCTCACAGGAGCTAAACACGCACACACACACACGCACACACACACGCACACACACACACACACACACACACACACACACACACACACACACA
>JBBKCR010000002.1:13446108-13459522 GCA_037577295.1 Ladigesia roloffi | reverse complement strand
CACACACACACACACACACACACACACACACACACACACACACACACACACACACACACACACACACACACAATCTTATCTTATATGATTTGATTTTCTTTTGCTCTTGTTCTGTCATTAATAAATGAGGACAGTCAAACATGCAGGTGAAGCTCTAATGGAAGAGCAATAGCAGGGTTAGTAATGATGCTCCTTCTCTTTTATACACAGTGAGTATGGCCACTAACAGGCTGATAGGGGCTCTAGCAGGGACCATTTTGGCCCTGGGGGTACTGTTTGGAGGCACTGGGTGGGGACTCGAGTAAGCATCTCTCCCTTAACGTAACCCTGCCTCTCCTTGTGTGCGACTGTGTTTGTGTGCGTGTGGTGGCTTTTTTGTGTAGTCTGTAACTATGGTGATGTGATTTGTTGTTTCTGCCTAAGTGTATGTGGTATCTTGTGGTTGGTCTTGAGATCCTGTCTCCATCTCTCTTCTCCTGTTTTTGTTTTTTGAACTTTGGTACATTCTCCTGCTGTTAGTTAAAATGTCGTTATAATGTGAAAGTGTGAGGGCTGACCCAGCTTGGTCAATATGAAACAGTGATGGGAAACACATCCAAGAGATTTCAATGGCTGCAGCAAGTGGCAATGTAACTGTAACTGAAGACTCTTGATTGCAGTTTTCAATCCTATTCTAATCATATTCTGACTGAGAGACCACAGCATATAGTTTTCTGCCTTTCAGCATTCAGTTTACTTTGGTCAGGACCATTTGTGGTAAAGGTTTCAAGCATTTTAAAATTTGCATATGCACTTTTAAAATCAGGTCTTTTTATAGTAAAATATACTGTAGTTTTATAGCTGAGGGCTTTATGCACTACCTTGTTAATTTGTATCTTTCAACTTTGCAGTAATCGACAAGTATTCTACCCACTATGCCCCTACCACCCCTGTTTTCATTTTCAAACATGATGCTGTAATATCCTCTCATAGCCTGTTGCTGAGAGTAGTGTTGATGATGCACAAGAATAACAGGAGAACAACCAGAATGATGGATTCACACTAAAATAAAGCTTGCATCACACAATTTAAATTGAAAAATGTATATGGACCACTTATATCTTACCTTATATCTCTTATATCTCACTTATATCTCTTCTTATTTGGATTAAGTAGATTAAATGTACTTTTTTGTACACTTCGAATTTGACAATTTGTTTTTAGCTTTGGAAACAAAGCCAAGATATTATGTATCATCAGGTATAGAATTCACTTTTAAACATCCCTGCTGGACTTGGTCTTAAGACCACAACTGGGGCTTCAATTTCAAACATTCAAAATTCAAAGACTATAAGAGTATTTAAGCACTGATTGGAGGGTTGAGATAATAAGTTGCATCTTGGGATCAGTCGGTTGGATAATCTTGCACATTCAGGAATGATGCAGAGAATGTAATGACTCTGATTGTCCACAATACAAAGACTGCATTAAAAGAAAACAGCTCAAAGAGCTTAAATTTCATCTTAATAAATATTCTTGCCTGACATGTGCTCGATGCCAGGAGCATGTTCTTTTAGAGTAGGGGAGTACAGTCCAACTAACATCTATGCCTTTAACATTGTTAACTTGTCTTCACTCACGTTAGAAGCAAATTACCTTTAGCCAAATAAAAACCTCTATCTTCCCATGCCCTTCCACAGGTCCTAGTGCCACCAATTTGATCATAGGCTCCATCGCTGGAGCCATCCTGGTGGCAGCCATAGTGCTGGGGGGGACAGGCTGGGGGTTTAAGTAAGGACCAGCTGCATGTGTCTCTATTCCAGACTACAGCATCCCTACGGCTTATGCACTCCAGGAGCTGGGATTCTGCTACAGACAACCGTTTTAACTTGTAGACACAATGCAGTAATATAGAGATAGGAAGGACAGGAGATCTCCAGTAAGGCTGTTGATGACTGTTGAAGACTGTTGAGCATTCTTACCTGTGGCAGAACCTCAAATTACCTGGAAGGGTATAGCTAAAAGCTTGACATGCATGATAAATGCAAAACATCAGTTTGACTTCATTACATGCAATCTAAACACTGAGAAGAGGTAAGCATGGGTTAAAAAATATTTGTAAACATGTGGCTTCTGTCAAGCCAGGTGTTCATAGTCCCAGTTACACAGTTTTATGTTTTTCTTCATATAGCACACCTGATTTAGCTCATTCATTAGTTAACAAGTTGAGTCAGGTGTGTTAGAGTAAAAAGCACATAAATGTGAGCAATCCCAGAATTTGACTAAGCTATCCTGAATATTCCATGGCACCTGAGATTTTGGCACTCACATTTTAGCCATGACAGTCTAGCTCGTCTTTACCATATGCTGCCGCTAATTCCAATTTTTAGTGTTACATCCACTGAATACCCTAACATGTGACTTAAGCAAAACAAAAATTGGAATGTTTTATGGTAAAAAGAGTTAGTTTGCATGCAGTATCATTTTGAGAGTGAAAAGTGGGATCGCAGATGCCGGGCTGTGCTGGAGGTTGCCATAATAGGGGTTCCAGACTGTCATCACTGCCGTGACGCTCTCTCGCTCTGGTATGAATCATTGCTGAAAGAGCAGGAGGTGTGGCAGGCAGAGCCTTTGTACCATGGCTGTTCAATTCCATTTGACGCTGCTGGGCTCATTTCCTGCAGGGACACTTCCTCAGGACCTCCACCTTCCCTATTGCGCAAACTTGGTACATTGATGAGGCCCGAAACAGTGACCCCTCACATCACTTCTGCTCACTCTCTGCATGAAGGGCCAAATGAAATACATCATCATGCCTTCATCATATCATCATCTTATTGGGTTGGAAGTCACCGTATTTCTCCTGCCCATACATCACTGTTCCTAGTTCTTGTTGTTTATGGTATGGTACATGGCTTCCCCCCTGCTTTTTTGTTTTTGCTTCTCTCCTCAAGCATATTCCCCTTCCTATATTTCTTTGACCAGCATGAAAATATATTGTTCCTTCTTGTGAAGATGTTGGTAGACAGATGACGGGCTTGGGGACCACGGCACTGCACAGTTCAGCAGTTTGCTCTATACTGCATAACATGGTTTAAAAAGTATTTTATTCAGGAGCCAAATGAAGTAGACTATGCTTGGTCTGGGAGGCTAGGCTGTATGGTGCTGTGGGCTCCACTTTTTGCTCCTGCTGGAAGAGTTAAGAAAAAACATTAGATGTGTTAATTTTTAAGTGCATGTCTGAGCACACAAATACACAGATACTAATATGAGAATGTTATATCTAACCTGGTTGCTCTCTTCTTTTTCTCTACCATCTAAATGAAAAGAAACGTCAAAAAGCGACGGTACGATCCCAATGCGTCCGCCATCTAGTGGAGAGCGAGGAATGCGACCCTCTGCTTCTTTAGTAATCTACAGCTGGACTGCAATTACTGCTGCTCTTTTCTGGCATTCGTTACTTCAAAATAATATTATATACAGTAGAGGACAACTTAACGATTCACATGTTTGTTGTGCAGCTTTTCAGCTCCTCCTTATTTTTTACCCCAGCATTCACTGATATATCTTTACAGCCAGGCCCCTTCTTTCATAACATTCAACCAAATAATCCACAGAGGCATGATCCACTGAAGACCACATAATCTTTGTACACAAGCCAAAGGGCTGCATGGCTAGCCACGCTTACTGGTAATTAAGGGAATATAACAATCATCTCTCTAAACAGAGATGGAAGTAGAATGTGCTCTTTCATGTGTTTGAGTGTGGGTATTTTGCTAATACCCATGGAATTTTGGAAGAGTAGACTGCTCTAATATTATTGTAAAAGGGTTCATATTTCTTGCAGCAACGCACCTACTCAAGGCCCTATTATAAACAAACAATTCCCCAACTTCTGCAATCCCTTTAGAGGCTAATTTGAAAGAGTTGTGCCCAGTTGCATACAACGGCCTTAATGATTTACACATATCATTTAGAGACATGGAAAGGCGGAACTCTACCTCTACACAAGTGGAGTCTGAGTTAAGGTGCTGATCTATAAGAACATATCATTTTACACGAATGTTGACTAAATGTTTCAGTTTTATTTTTTATTAAAGAGCATGTGGTATAGTGGGCGTTGTTTGAAACACTCCTTTCAAATGATGTTTTCGTCAATTATTCATCATACAAACGTTATAAAGGTAAGTGTAATGTAGTCATATCTGACATATTGTGCTGTATATAAATATGCGCAATGAAGGCCATAGGGTAAACCATAGGCTAAGTTATTATTTTTGATGCTGTTTACCATTGTTGAGTTTGATTCTAATGGGGAATCAAAACCAAAGAATATAAGAGGAATGTGTGTAGTTGTTTGGATACTGTACACAAAGCACTTTTGCCACTCATTTCTGTATATGTAAGACTCTGAAGTGAGAAGACTGAAAAAATACTTGATGCATCCCTGGCAGTTTTACATTTGCAGAATATTTTACACCCGGCGGGAATGTGTAATGATAAAAACTCACATGTGTGTTCAACCGCATTCACAGCATCTCATTTAGCTCTCTCAGCTGAGCCTATAAGGCGTGACTGCTTTGCTGCATGCATTCACTATAGTGGACTTAATAATCTACAAGGAAGACCCCACACTCACAAGAAACTATACTGCAGAATGATTCTGTTCTAAGAGTGCATGTCAGCTACAGAACTAACTTTAATTTACTATGCAAAATGAACATTGCACAAACCCAAAGGATTGTTTGGTGTGATAACACAGTATCATTATATAAAAATCAAGGATGCCATAATATAGGGATCACTGCGCTTCATACTAAAGAAAAATGCTTGACAGAGCTCTGAACGAATGTATTTTACTTCTGTGGGAATGAATGTATTTGTGCTGGGTTTTGGATAATGCTGTAACTACTTATCATATGTGCTATTTCAGGTGAGGCTTTAAAACCTCACTTTTTAAATCTTTGTTCTTTTTTTCATTAATAAAACACTATTCCTATGTGAGCCAAGGGCATCCTCCCTGTCACCATGTTTACTCACAGAAAATGTACAGAAAAGATCCATTCAAAATAAAATGATCAATAAACTCAAAGTATTTTTTTATTTTTTTGTCTGCATAAAATTTTTTCCCACTTACTTGAAGTATCCAGGGTTTCTCCTATGTATAACTGAGCTAGTATATTGTGCAAACAGGTGCCTGTCTAACAGCATGTGGCTACATGAAGCAATAGGCTACACATTCAGTTAAGCTTAATTAAATGATGGTGGAACTATGTCCTTAAAAGCCTACGATGCGTGTGGTGCAGGCCGACAGCAGTGCACAATTTCACATGGCTGTGCTCTTATGACCAATAAGTAAATACTGGAGTAGACTACGCAACCCCATATATTGTCATCCCCCTTTAAGTTTCATAATAACTACCATACGCTGATGGCTCAGTGGTTGACCTGACTTGTGGTCTTATGCCGTCATCTTTTCTGTCCATAATAACTGTAACCTTATGATTTGCCACTAAATGTAATGAATGAAATTTCCGCTGCCATTCAGACATCTGTGACACAAAAAAGGTTTGAACAGCCATCATAATACAGCTCCTAATGAACCTTTTACAGAGGGGAGTAAGCCATTCTGGGCTGGCGCTTGCAGCGCACTTATCTATGGCCCTGTCCTTAGGCAGCAATTACCACCGTGATCACTGATTCATGTGGCATTTCACTAAAAGCATGAGTACGACACTACCGCACCAATGCAGTGCACAAACCTGAGTGTCCTGCCATGCACACAGAATCCAGTGGCTTTCGCCAAACCCCCTGTGTAGACAAGGCTCCCTAGTGTTGACGTCTCTTTAGAATAGAAACATCAGGTTACTCAAAACCTACATCCTGTTTTTTTGATTCACAACAGGAGAGCACGGTGGTATAAGAATTTTTTGGAACTCTGAGGACTTCGGATTTTGCAATCACTGTTATAAATCATAGTCTACAAAGAGTTCACAGAGTTCATTTGGAAGTGCTGCCCACAAGCCTATTCATTTACTGATAAGGGAACAATCCCAGATACCACCTTGCTGTGCAGGACACACAATGTACTCATGTGAACTTCTCTCAGTGATATGTTTATGCTCATAGAGGAAACAATAAACCTACAGTAGGTCCAGAAGATGAGACAGAAAGCCCATGGCCTAGGTGCAGACATCATAAATACCATGATGTGATACAATAATGTAGAGGGAAAAAATCAGTTTTTAAAATGATCATTTGGCCTTTAAGGCTATTTTGCTAGCCACTTATGATACTTCAGTTCTTGTAGCTGGATAAAAAAAAGGATAATTTACAGCATAACTATATTGAACGAAATATGACAGACCTAATCATGGGCAGGATAGCAGGGTAACAGCTCAAACCTTGCGTCCATATTCACTTAAGTCACAGGAAAAATGCAATATATCTGAATGTCGGTTGCAAGCTTTAAATGTATAAGCTTAACTTGCACTACTGTTAGACTGGCCCAAATCTAACATGGCAAATTCTAGTATCATTACTACAGCAGTGAGATTTGTTTATAAAAAAGCACATATTATGAAGGAAGTTCAAAGGTTTCTGCATTAAACATTGCAATGTTATGACATGCATGGCAAGCATCAATTTCTTAGTTACTAAATCTTTATGTATAAATTATAATGCTTATAGAGTTCAGAATAAAAATTGAGCTTGCCATGTTTAGCTCTTTCTTTATGCCCATGGGAATATTTATCCCTGAGTATATATTTGCAGCATTAGATGCTTCAACAGATTGTACATCAAGGTACTGTTGCCTGCCAGATTACATCAGATAAGCTGTTGCCTGTTGTCACACTACACTGCTAATATTCACGATAAATGTAGCAATAAGCTGTTGAATGTACCAACATTTTATTGGCATTTTAGAACTATGTTATTCCCAACACTAGTTAGCTCTTGCTCATAACATTATGATTGTATTTGTCGCCCAGTGCTAAACAAATAACACAAGTTCATTCAACCTGGAGTATAATACATTTTCTTTCCTTAGTTAATGCGTGCTGATGTTGATTATCCTAACATTTTATGTCAGACTCCACATCATTAATTTGACAAGTTACCACAACAGTCATGTACTGTGCTATGGTCATTTAAAAAGGTTATTTTTATATAAATATACATAATTGTACATATTTATGAATGAGGCGAAAATTTTGATGTAAATTAGACTTTACAGAGGCAAAAGAAAATACATTTTATGAGCTTACTTTAAATATATACAAATACTAACAATATGGTACATATTTATGCCTTTAAATGAATGGTTCCATGTCAGAGAGGCATGGGACCACTGGTTTACAAATCTCATGCCCCTAATATACTTGATGGAACTTATTATCAAGTCTTAACTTTCAGATTTCATGTTGGTGGATGTTTTATGGCAATGAAAACATCAGGACCAGGGCTGAGAACCACTGCTGTAACAGACGTGTAATAGAATAATTAAAACAAATCTCCTGAAGTCACCCACTGATCATTTATGAAAATGCAAAAAACGGCTCTGTAATGCAGATATATTACATATCCATACAACCAGAGAATAATTTCAGGGACAGTGCAAAGATTGATTTTCAAGTGTGTGTTATTTCTCTTATCTATTTGATTGCATTTTCATATAGATACACAGGCCATTAGATACCTTTAATTGTATGTATACTTTGTTCAATTATTCATATACTTTGTTATATGACGTAAAGTAACATACAGAGTGCATGTGGTTAAGATATTTATTTTAGTTTATTTTCTTGATGCCAAACATACTGCAGGTGACGGTAGCTGTACAGATAATGTCTAGGTGACTAGCTGAATAAATGTGTGGATATCTTTGTTGTAATGGCTGGGAGAGGTCATGGTACATCTTTAGTTTTATTTAAGTAGGTTAAAAGGGTATCACTTCAGAGGGAGCGTTTTATTTGGACTTTGGCTGCATAGAGCAACTTTCACAATGACAATGACAAATCGGATGCTATTAAAACTGTTAAGTGCTCAATTTAAACTCGTATAAAAAATTCAGTCACTCAAACTAATAATTTTAGGAAGGGTACCATTCACATTACCAAGAGTAGGACAGCCCAAGCTCTTTAAGCAAGCAAACCAAGGTCTTGACCTGTGTCACCAGGTAGAGAAGAGGTCAAGGACATGAATATTATCTTCTGCATAAATTATGATGCGGTTGGTAAAAGATCTCAACCTGTATGTTCACACACAAGGCATTGCCTCTGTCAGTGAGTAGGAGTAAAATATGAAACAGATTAAAATTGACAAATAAGTCATTAAAAATCTCGTTTTCTATTGCAATTTAGAAAGAACTTTATGTTTCACAGCATTCCTGTTGTTCTACCATTACAGTGTATCTGTGAACAGATTTTATAATCAAAATGCCTTTGTTTACTAAATGAGCAGCACATAGCCTGTACGAAAATGAACCCTTATGTCGGTGTGACTTTTACATCAGCATGAGCCCCACAATAACATTTCTGTTAAGTGCTGTGTGGGGCCTAATACCTTGACCAGCCCCCTTGATGAGACTGACGTTGCAGTGAAGAGATTTAAAAAACAAATCCTGCTGAAGCAGTCCTTCGTGCCAACTCTAAGGTAAGAGCATATCTGTCTTTTGCATGTTTAGAATTCGGATGATGCCAAATATACTCACACATTAGGAAACTTCTTTTTAATACAAATCCTAAAACGAACTCTTGCCAAACCATTATTCAAAAGTTTTTGTGTTTGTTTCAGATTTATATTTATGATCGCAATTGTTTTGTTTAGGAATAAACTTCTTTTTAAAGGGAGGAGGCGTCCGCTCGATCCCAAAATCGTAATTTACCTGCTGTTCCGTCCCTCGCGCAGATGGATCTGGCGCACCTGAGCGCGCGCCTCGCCAGAGCGGTGGTTCTGGTGTGCGTGTGCGCGCTGCCGGCGCTGCGGGGGCAGAGCCCCGGGCAGGTGGACCCCCTGACCCTCAGCCGAGCAGACCCTCAGTGCTGGGAGTCCTCCTCTGCGCTGCTGCTGGAGATGCGCTCCCCACGCATCGCGGACACCGTGCCCGCCTTCTGGGACCTCATGGTGTTCCTTAAGTCGTCGGGCAACCGGAAACACGGCACATTGTTCTGGGACCTGGCTCAAGTCTTCTGGGACATCTATGTGGACTGTGTTCTGTCCCGGAACCACGGGCTGGGCCGGCGGCACCTCGCGCAGCCGGGAGAGCGCATCACGGCCTCGCGCTCCCTCGTCACGGACCGTAAGTAGGCCGGCAGGGTGCAGATCTAAAACAAACCCACTCAGACTCAGATCCACGAAAAAAAAACAGACCAGTCAGCGCTCCTTTATACGCTTTTATCCAAAGCTACTCACAATACGTGGAAAGTTTCAGGACAGTGTGAGAACCAGAGAAGATATTAGTATTTCCACAACTACTGTAAAGAGTCTGCTCACACCCACTTATCCATATTCATCTTTTTTATGCTGATCTCCTCAAGGTTTGTCAGTATTTGACTTATTCCAGCATGAGCTGGTGCTTGTCTAAATACACTTCAGCACAGAAGCTGTTTGGATGCACCAGTTCTAATTGGCTCAGAAACACACAATGACCATCTTCTCATATTTAAACGTGTTGACAGTTACTTTAAACTGGTGTTAACCCCTTTTTGCATACAACAAAACATTTTTTTGTTTAGTTTAGTATTTGCTCTTTTACACAAAATCTGGCATCAGTAGATGACATCAGCTGCAAGTCTTTGAGAATTTTTGAACATTTGTTCTGATAACAGTAATGGATCGTGTGTGGCTTTTTAGTGTGTTTGGTTTGAAACCTGTGCTGTTTGTTTAGTTATATTTGCATCTGTGCATTATGGCTGCACATATTATTATGTTCACTTACTGGAATTAATTCATTGTGGAAATCAGAACGGATTTAATTGTAAATGATTAAAAAAGTAATAAAACATTGAATCACATCTTCACATCTTTAAAATGATTGGCAAAATTCATAGTAATTAATTTTATGCCCTGATTTTTAATGCCATTTAACGTAATAAGCTTTGCTATTCTCAAAACACTTACTTTTAAATGTTCTTGTCTAGTCTATCAGTTGCTATCTATAAATCTTGGGCTTTAAATGTGGCACTGACATAATGACACACTGACAGCAGTACTCTCTTGTACAAACATACAATAAACATATCAGAACTGTCATAATAAACCAAAAAAATGCATTTAACAGCAAAAGAAAAACAAACTGTCCAAAGTCATTTTAGGCTAAATAATTTCTGTTGTTCCATCTGTCATTACATTTTACCAGTCTAAGCAACAGTTTGTATTTTCAAATGAGGATAAATTATAAAAAATGACACAAATGTAGAAGGTTATGTATTTTTATATCATTTTTATATTGTCTGGCATATTGTGATGTTTAGATTGTTTTATCCATCTTCACAAAACTTTATTGTTTTAATTGCATATTTTATGTGGAGACCACATCAATTCACAATAAGTCCCCTTGTTCCAGTTACAATCATACAGTGGCTGTGCATATGCATACCAAAAAATACACATATTCACAGACACACATGCTTTGTGACACACAAATACACACGTTCACATATGCTCACACATAAACAGGGGGTCACTGACATGGGTAAGTGTGTAAATAAAAAGCAAGATTAGAATGTCACTCACACATGTCAGATGAAAGGACCAGAGAAAATGTGTAGACAGTGTGTGGAGGAAGGATACCTCCTGGTATTCAGTGCATATACACATTTCCTATAAAACTCACATTAACTTCCTTTCCACTTATGGCACTGCCACAAAGTGCTTCATATGCATGTGTGTGAGATCTGATTCATAGGTGTGAATGTGTGAATGAGGATGGACAAATGTATATGGTTTTTATTACACAAAGCACTGCCACATGTTGTTTTATCCCTTTACCAGCACACACATGTGTTTTGGAGCAATTCCATTGGTTCAATCTTTATTAAACCAGTTGCTGTATTCAAATTATGTAATGGTGTTACAACCACTGCACTCTTTGATGGTTGAATGTTATCCTCACCTTTATTGTAACTTAGGTTAACTCCTTGTCATTTTTCCCAACAGAGTCCTTTGTCCAGGACTCAAAGAGCCACTTCTCAAAGTTAAAGGAATTTACTCGAGGCTCCTACCGAATCCAAGTTCAACGTTTTGGACCAAAGGGCTTGCATCGTGGGATACATCCAAGAAAAGAGACCTGGAACTCCAAGAAAATTTCAACTTTTTAACCACAGAGAAACTGCAGGACTACCTTTTCTACCTGAAGCCACCTTTTCTGTGCTTATTAAAACCATTTGCATCATTTGGTGTCAGTTAATGTGTCAAGGGTTTTGAAAGTATTTTGGTCTATAAATGAGGTTTCAGTCACATTATATATAATATTAAATCCAGTCTTTTAGTCTTTTAGTCATCTGGGCCTACTGATTATTAACAGTATGAAAAATAAAATGTGATTAAATACATAATCAAAATTATTTACATGAGTCACATGATCACCCAATGTATATTCATAGAAAAGGTAATTACCCTAGAAAAATGCATATAGATATTATACTTATTTCTTTCTAATACTAAAGAATATGGAAATTAATGGGTTCAATAATGCAATCCCACCGTTCACACAGTAAAATCATACACTCATACAGATTCTAGGTAAAGGCCATTTGTGGTGAGTAGTCTTGACACTGTAACATCTGTATCATTCTCTTTCATTTGGGCCTTTCTGCTTTGTGATTCTACAAACATTAACTATGGCTCAAATTTCAGAATATTTCATTACTTATTATATACAAAAGACAAAGTATGTGTCCTCTAATAATACAAAATTGTAATATTTAGATATATATCATAACCGTTTGTAAAATCATTCTAGATTGGCTAGCTCAGATAACATCATGATAATCATCAGTTCCGTCAAATTCAAGTTAGGACTGGCCATGCTGAAACCATGCTACAGTTCTGATTAACATTATGACAGTTTGTGAGCATGCCCCAGAAAATCTGAAAACAACTGTCAGGCAGCAAAAGTGAAACAGCAAAGCTACAGGCAGGTATGGATGGACAGAACCAGGGATTGAAATGGAAGCCTAAGCCAACAGTTATTATCATGTAGTACAGCCACTGAATCATTCAGAAACCCTTGTCGTGGCTGAGGTGCTTTGTTAGAGAAACCATACTATACACTAGGGATGAGCTTGATACTCGGCTGAAACGATTATCGGGTACGGATAAAGCACTTTTGACGAGTACGAGTATCATACGAGTAATACAAGTCGATATCTGTGCTCAGATTAAATAAAAATTCTCATTGGGTAGCTGACTGTGTCTGCCTCTGTTAGCGCACGTGTGTCGGCGCATGCATAGCGCTTTAAGTAGTCCGTGTAGAACACACGTAGCGTTAGTTTCATTTTTCAAGCCAGCACATGTCAAGATTTAAAAATATATATATTTACATATTTGGCTGTTCAGAGCAGGGGGGCTTGCTGTATTTTATGAAAAATAATGAATGTAGTTGGGTTATAAATAATATTACAAATTAAGCTACACATACAAACACACACTCACACACTGACGCATACCTGGTGTGGAAATAAATAAATTAAAAATATAAAAATAAATCACAATGATCATAAAAAAATGGTAAGTTAAAAAAAGAGAGTTATGTTAAGAAAACTCTTGTTCATTACATTTTACTTCATAATTGCAACTGCATGTGTTGTATTCATTGTTGCAAAACGTCTATATAGTTTGTATATAGTTTGTTATCTTGATCAAAACCACTGATCTGAAGCTCAATGCTGATACTGTCATGTAAATAATTTTCTAATCAGCAATAAATATAACAATTTCTGATGAATACATATCAATTGCATGCTTAAAATAACATACAGGTTAAAGCCCCAACCATTTCAAGACAACTCGACCCATTTCCTGGTTAAACTCCGCCCACATCCGTGATAGCCCCCGCCCAGTCCAAGTACAGATACGGATAATTCATCTGGTTAACAGATACAGATACAGATAATGCTGTACTCGCTCATCCCTACTACACAAACACACTACAATACAAATGAATACACTTCTAAAGATAAATGGTAATATTGTGACATAATTTGTTTTGGTGTTAATGTGTTCTCAAAATAATGGGATTGTTGCATTTTCTAATATTTTCATTTTGTTTTAAACCAAAAACCTGAAAGCAATTTGTGTTGTATTGTACATAATATATAATGTTTAAAGGGATAGTTCACCCCAAAATGAAAATTTGATGTTTATTTGCTTACCCCCATGGCATCCAAGTCGAAGGTGACTTTGTTTCCTCAGCAGAACACAAACGCAGATT
>JBBKCR010000002.1:13422532-13446008 GCA_037577295.1 Ladigesia roloffi | reverse complement strand
TCATCTCTCGAGTCTTCGGGATTGAGTCGTTGATTAGTTCATCTCTCGAGTCTTCGGGTTTGAGTCGTTGATTAGTTCATCTCTCAAGTCTTTGGGTTTGAGTCGTTGATTAGTTCATCTCTCAAGTCTTTGGGTTTGAGTCGTTGATTAGTTCATCTCTCAAGTCTTCGGGTTTGAGTCGTTGATTAGTTCATCTCGTGTCTTCGGATTTGAGTCCTACGTTCATCACGTGATAGCCCCGTAATGTTAACATATGCAGTCTGAGCTGGAAAGAGAATTGGTTAGTTAATTTGTCGAGTCTTCGGGTTTGAGACTCAATAATAATAAAAAATCAAAAAACTATAGGATGTAGCGCAAATGTGCATGCGCGACAAAACGAATCACTCGTACAAGACGACTCATTGTTCCCGAGTCATATTAAAATGTTCAAAATGAACGAATCGTTCAAGAACAACCCATCACTACTGTATCGGACTCAGACCAAGATAAACACAACACTTCAGTAGTTTGCGTCACATTCTGCCATCAAAATAAATCCAAAATACCCCATGTATTTGTAAACTGGCTGCTGCCGTTTCATGGTGCTCGTACCCTTACATGTCTCCCATCGTTCAAACCTAAACAATTAGGATCATTTAATTTAGAAAAAAGTCCCTTTAATGCTTTGCCATTTTGTTTCATCAGGGTAGGCTACAAACTTGTTTTTTAACGACATCCATATTGCTTGGGAGACTTCACTGACAATGCGCCCAACTGTGGCTGAGCCAAGCTTGTAAATGGCTGCAAGGGCTCTATAGCTCATCCCAGTTTTTATCAGAACCCGAAGTGTGACGTTAGACATTGAGCACTGCTTATTGATTACTGTGAGTCTGGATTGTGTTCAATATAACAGTGAATTCGACAAGCAATTCGTCTAATTTTTTTTTTTTGACATTCAAAAATACTCCCTGTATTTTGCTGCCGAGATCTATATTAATTGGACGAATGTGCGTTTTCTTCCCTGGTGCTGTCTCAGGAGAATGAAAATATGTTTGTTCGGAAAACGAACCCATAAGATATGGGTATTAATTCATTTATTTGGTTTGTGGTTTCGACACTGGCCCCTGGTGGTAAGGAGTACACACTACAGATTATGATGTAAAGTATGGTGGCAAGTATATCAGCAACAACGTAAATCTGTGCAGACACGCATATGTAGTTGACAGCAATTATATTTCTGTCATTGCTGTATATGTCCATGGAAAAAACACACATTTTATGAAGTGATTGCTGTATTTTTATGACAATGTATTTGCCTTAACCAATAGCAGCCGTTGTTTTATTGTGATTTGACTGAGTTTTTGCTACTGCAGTGGTCTAGGACGGCTGAATTCAGCACACATAAGCACTCAGTCACTACCGTTGGATGCGAAGGCCTGGCTTACAATCTCTGTTCCAGGCTGGGCGATATGGCAAAAATGTAATCTCGATAATTTTCCCCCCATATTGAACAATAACGATATATATTTCGATATAAGCTGTTAAAAATGAAAGGGTTCATTAAATTACATTTAAAGTATAGTTTATTAACAAAAACAGATGACAGATTTGGCCCTAAAAATGTAAAATATTTACTGAAATAAAAAAATAGTAAATCAGTAAATGTACAAAATGTAAACATAAAATTATTGTAAAAACATAATTTGTAACACAATAAGACCACAGTTTCTGACTTTAAGAGGTAGGTTAAATGTGCAAAACATAAAATTATACAACTTCTAGCTAGTGAACACAATTTGTAAAGCTTTCACATTATTATGTTATTTATTTATCTATTTTTTGCCAAGAAAACTAGTCTGTGAACAGTGGCATTAAGAGGTACATTAATTGTACATAACATAAACTAAAATATTTAACTTTTAGCAAGCAATTTGTAAAACTCTGTTTTTTTTTGCCAGAAAGACTAGTCTGTGAACAGTGACTTTAAGAGGCACATTAAATAATGTTCTGCTGTGTGATTGTGTAACCCAGTGGAGGAAAATTCCCTTGCTAAATGGGGAATATTCCGGTAAGCTGCTTACATTTAAGTTATATTTTGAAGTTATATTTATGAATTAAGAAGTAATGTTCCCATTGCTTCACATTGCAGGGACCGTCAATTTGACATGTTTGGATAGTATTGGTGTTTGTCAGATTTTCTTAACCTGTTACACTACCGGTGGCCATCTTGGAATTTGCAGCTCCCAAATTCAAAAGATTATAACTCTGTCATAATTTATTGTTTTTGTTTGAGGTTGGACTCATTTCATAGATGAGACTCTGAACTTTCATGTTCCAGTGAAAGAAAATGTTTAAAAAGTATGGTCACACAGCAGTATAGGATTAAATACTGGATTTCATATATGCTTCTGTCAAAAATATTTGAATTCAGCAGTGTCTAATCACCCTGGTATTGTGAATGGAATTGAAAGCACTCAAACCCCGTGGCCACGTTCCTTTTCAACTCATGTGCAGAATCTGAGCTCGAATAATAAAAATTAGCATATAATACATCTTTTAGTGCAACAAGTAGGCCTACCATTCGAGACATCCGGATCTCCTTATTTTTACAATAGAATTTTAAATCATTCAGGTGCTAAACTCCGCGTCACCCCCGCCCCTGGCGGTTCCTGAAGTGCCGATTTGAATTTGGTGCAGCTTCGGAAGAATTGACTCTTGCTTCAGCTTGCGCTACTCTGTCGAATCAGCAGCTCGCCACTAAAACGAGGCACAAAGATGCAGACAACTCGCTCAAAAGGCCAAAACACAGCCCCAAAACAACTCAAAAGCAGTTTCATCACGATCCAGCCCTCATTATGAGACTTGTAGCTTAGTGTAAAAGAATCAATAGTGCTTAGTTTGAGGTGAATACGAGCATATGCTCTGCACGCTTCGCCTGTCCAAAGCGCTCCTTTGGACTTTTCTTCTAGATATTCTTATCTTCTGGTCAAATATCACCACCAACGGTCTACTGCTGTATTTCAAAAGACCTCAAACATCTTTATATGTGCATTTATTTTCTTTTCAGCTAAAAAATGCATTTCAATCTATAGTGCATACGCCAGCACGAAAAAAAAGAAACCAAACACAACTAGCAGACACAAGCTACAGAAATGAGACAAACGAGGTTAAACAAATTTAAAAACCATATTTATAGAACAGAAGTGAGACAACCAAGGTTAAATAAGCATTAAACATATTTAGAGAAGAGAGCAGAGAAGCTATGGACTTATGTACTTGGGTTGATGTGCTGAAACAGTTGGCTAAGTTTGGAAATTTTGTAAACTCTGCAGGACTTTGAAATGGGACTAGATTTTTCTTCATAACCAGAGGGGTGGCGAGCCACTAGGAAACCAGATTGTTGGACTTTTATTTTAAAGAGAGGACTTTCACAATGTTGCAGTAGGACAAAACTGTGCATCTCAATCGAGCCGGGGACTTGGCTGAACGTTTGTTTTTCCCTGAAAACATTGAGAACCCCTTCACCAGAGATAATAAAGTGTGGATTGTCTAAATTATTTGATGTGGTTGTTTAATAAGTCCCTTAGCCGGTCAAGTTCATCCACAGCAAACTCATCCAACCTTGGAGCTTGGCACTGGGGCACAGTCATGCTGGAATAGAATAGTTTCTGCCCTGTGTCCATATAGCTGAAACATGGCGTTGTCCAAAGATTGCCCTTCAACCCGAAGTAAGCAGCCTAAGCCTAAACCCTGACAAACGGGGTTGTCCAATGCTTTTGTCCATGTAGTGTAATATGCAGTAAAACTAAAAAAAGCCTGCAAGAATGTGACGTCATTTAATTCCACAGATCAGTGGTCCCCAACCTTTTTCTCACCGCGGACAGGTAAACGCTTGAAAATTATACCGCGGACCGGTGGTTGGGGGCCCCTGCTATAGATCATCCGTTATATGTTCTCATGAATGCAGTCAGTTTCCAAGGGAGACCAACATCAGCACCACGTGAATCAACGTGACAGGAATGTAGAAAGAGTGAAATAAGGCAAGAGATTGGGTTGCCCCAGAAGAAGGCGGGATGTAGGTTGGATTTCAGAAGCTCATTTGTCAGACTGTACGTCCAGTAAAATGTCCTTTCTCTAGTTGGCCAATGTTATGAACTCAAACCCTCCTCCTACTATCGAACAGCCCCCTATCTCTGATGCCGCAGGACCTGTATATAGCACACTTTCTTCAATTATGACTGAACCACAGTAGGTTTTAAGCTTTTATGCATTTTGTGTTTCATTTCTCAGCAACTGATTTCATGTATGATCTTGTAGGATCACACAGCAATTTCCCAAACCTGTTTTTAGCTCGTTTGTTAGAATGGTTTGTTATTATGTCTCACTAAATTGAGCAGAAAACAACAATTTAATTTGTTTTGAGACAAAGTTAGTTGCATGTTATCAAAATAGTTGTGTAGAAAAAGGATTAGAGTTCACCTAACTGCATGTAGTAACTTTACATGAGCAAAACCAACCACTTAGCTCGCTAGCATGCTACTGCCTTTACAAAAACATGGAAAATTAGCCATGAAGAAAAGGTTTTAATACATAAATGTGTAAGTTTCTATTTTAGAATTCTGACGAATTCTTAGTTTGAGCTCTCCGTCTATACGCTATTTGCTGGGTGCTATGTTAGCAAGCATGCTATGCTAACTATTCCTTTCCCCCAACTTCACTCCTCCAGCTCGCCTCTGGTGGGTCCAGACAAAACCCCGATCCAGGTGCTACATGAGTACGGCATTAAAACAGGCAGGCTGCCTGTGTACGTCCAGGAGAGAATAGAGGGAGATGCACATCAGCCCTTCTTCGTTTTCAGTGTCAGTGTAGGGGATATTACCTGTTCAGGTCAGGCTCACACTGAAATTCACTGACTCTGGCAGCATAACATCTAGTAATCTCATCCAGGCATTCGTTGAAGCACAATTCATTCATATTTTCGACTTGCTGTCTCTTCCGTCCTTTGTAGGCCAGGGATCGAATAAAAAGGCTGCCAAACATGAAGCCGCAGAAGCTGCTCTGAAATTACTGGAATTGGACGCTGAAAACAGGTATGTGCATACATACCTAAACTGCATAGACAAAAGTTTTGGGACACGACTGTTTTATTGGTTTAAATTTAGTTCCAGTAAAGGGCAATCTCAGTTCTTTAGCATGCTAAGATATTTTGGACAATGCCATGCATGGTCATAATTTGGAATGGGCTGGTGTAAGATTCTGACGGTATGGTAACCTTGGATAAAAATATCACGGTTTCATGATATCAGGGTATTGTAATGACTGCTCTACAATGTTGTATTTAAATGTTTGGTTAAAAAAACAACTTTTTCTTTCAAACTGAACATATAGAACATTTTGTAACATTGAACATCAGGCAAAAGAATTAAAATAAAGAATTGAATCTTAAATTAAATTGCAGTCACTTGTGTGAGCCTAAACCTGCAACTCAACAAAAATCTAAATAAAGAAACAAATAAAAATTTCAAAAACAAACCATTCCTTTGACGACACAAACAATGCACATATCTTAGGAACTGTATAACTTTTTTTTTGTGGTTTTGAAACCGTGACTTTTTAAAACCGCGGTAAACCATGAAACCGGTTATCATCCCATGTCTAGTCATAATTTGTTCTGGCCTGACTATGCCCCAGTGCACAACACAATTAAGACATGCATGGATGAGTTTGTTGAAGAAAAACTTGACTGGCCTGCACAGAGCCCCGATATGAACCCTATCCAACACATTTGGGATGAACTGGACTAAAAGCAACCACATGAGTCTAAGGTCATCATGCCCCATGCCAAGTATTTGCACCATCTATTATCTTTGGGATGAATTGGAGTGCCATTTGTGATCAAAAACTAATCATTCTACTTCAGTGCCTCTCTAATGACTCTGTGGCTTTCGATAAGAGTAGAGGCTATTAATGCCATTAATAAGAAAGTGTTTACAAATGTTTGGCCATATAGTGTATGATGGATAACTATGTAAAAATATCACCCTGTCAGAGCCATAAATTGGCTTTACCTGTAATTTTCTCATTTCTTTCTAAGCTACCCCAATCCAAAGTTTGAAAATAATGGCTATGGTGTTGAAATAAATGAACAACCCAATCCAGTTGGAATTTTGCAGGTAAGTCAATCACAATACTTTGCTGAACAAAACTTTAAAAATTAGAAAAAAATTCACCCAAGAGAACTTATATATTAATTTATTCGTTCAATCATTCATTCTCTTTTGTGACTCCTGGCCTGATCCACCACACTCCTCCCAGTACTGGTTGTTTTATGTATGGCCCACGGTGGTTAGCAAGGCAGTCAGACTCCTAAACAGAATGAGCCTCTACTGCTCAGCTCTGCACCTAAACATAAACAACGCAGCCCAAGGACGAGAGCTGTGGCTGATGAGGCCTGGACTTCACAGCTTTTTATGTGGCGATACGTAATTTTTCATGCATTTTAGTGTTAAATCATTAAGAAAAATATCAATCAGTAATTTAACAAATATTAGTGTAAATTCGGTTACATTGCCATATAAAATTTTTTGGTACTCATTTTTTGGTACTCTCCAAAGAACACAAAGAAAGCTTGTCCTAGGCTTGGGAACACTGCTGTTCTCTGAGGTGGGAGGTTTTGAAATTAGCCAATCCCTGTAATGCATCCCTCGCAGCTGCAGTCCCGAATTTCCTCCGTGGAGCAATTTGAGTGTTCTCGTGTTTTTTGTTCTGTTCTTCTTAAAGCCCTGTGTTTTTATTATTGTAAATTAAATTAATTTATTACTGTATTTACCTGCTTATACCAAAGAAAATGACCAAGCATACCTAAGAAAACATACATGCATGAATTTTAGTACAGTATATACAGGGGTAATATCTGTATATTACATTTTAGCATTGTGAGACACAACAGTTCAATGTACACTTGACAGCACAAATACGTGTTTACTTTAACATTTTCTTTAAGTGTAATGTATTAAGCTGAGATTAAAATGAAATGTAAGTGTTTTGGGAGCATATTTAGGCTTTTTTCTTTTTTTTAAACCACATTACAAATTCACAGCTTTTCACTATACCCGGGTGCTCTTGGAACTTAACCCCCATGATTTTCAGTGGTTTACTGTATACATATACACACTCACATATCAGTCTGTCTCCCATCATGCATGGTTTGGCTTTGTTCCTTGTGTTTAATTATGGATGGCTAAATTCTCAAACGTTCATCCTTTCTTTGATCCGTGTCCACTCCCCAGGAACTTGCAATGCAGAGGGGATGGCGCCTCCCTGAATATGTGATGTGTACGGAAGCAGGGCCAGCTCATAAGAAAGAGTTCACAGTTACCTGCAGATTAGAGGCATTTTCCGAGATGGGTATGCTGTTTCCTTTTGGGAGCAGAGCTTTTATGCTCATTTTTCTTACATCTGTTTCTTACACTGCATCAAACCTTCTAACATCATGTTCTGAAACTGAAAATGAGCCCCGCAGCTGCGCATTACAGCTGTTGGGTCAATTCTAGCCCTCTGCATGCTGATTCATTTTACAGGTACAGGGAGCTCTAAAAAGAATGCCAAGAGAGTAGCGGCAGAAAAAATTTTGGATAAACTACACAGTCTCTCAGGTTCTTCAGATATTACATGGGTAAGTTTAGCATTATTTCACAGCCACTGCCAATCATGGACATTTGCTGAACACTGAAAATCATCAGTTCTCTCCCAACTCTCTCCAGAGTCCCAAGCCAAATGTATATCTGGAGAGTCTGCGGAATTCAAAGCAGGAAAAAATTTCTTTACTGAGGAGGAATCCTCTCAGCATCCCAAACACTGATTATGTACAGTTGATGCTGGAATTATCTCAGGAACAGGGATTTGAAGTCACATACTTTGACATAGGTAAGGGATTTTTTTATTTTTTCCTGACAGAACATAACTTCCAATAAGTGTCATACTGTTCCCTAATAAAACAACAATATTACTGGTTTGTATAGCTTTATATAGCTCACACTTTAAGATGCACAACGATGTCTTGATCATTATTATTGGTTTACATGGCAAACATTTGGAAAAGCTCAGCGAGACACCTTAATATTTTCTTATATATTATGTATTATTTTACTTTATATACTGATACTGTTATACACTCTCTGTAATTTGTTTTGCAGATGAACTTACGGTCAATGGGCAATATCAGTGTTTGGCAGAGTTGTCCACTACACCTGTAACTGTGTGTCATGGTACAGGAATCTCCTGCAGTAACGCACACAATGATGCAGCTCACAGTGCTCTGCAGTACATCAAAATAATATCCACCTGTAAATAAACAAAAGATAAACATAGCCTCCAAACTGCTTTCTCCTTATCATTTTCCTTAGCATATTTATTGAACATGAAAAATCAGAACCATCACCAACACCTGGAGACAGACTTCTATGAACTTGAATCATATCAACTTTATTAAGTTTAAAAACTAGTGATTATTGCAAAGCACACTGAGCTGCTTTCAGTAAAGGCCTTTATGTAAGAATTACTTATTGTGATAATAAAATCAGTGTTAAGATAACTCCTACCGAGCTAAACTCACCTGTTCACTTCTGTCAGTTCTGTCTCCAATGGCTTCTGTGATCAATGGCTGTGTGACATGTAGGTATCATTTAGGAAACTATTCCAAAATGTTCATAATCAATGTATTTATGTCTGTATAAATCTATGTACAAATAATGGAGGCCAAAGGATTCTTTGCATAGAATAAACTATGAAGCACAAAATCTTAACATCTGTAGACTTAAAAAAAAAAATGTGTGTGGTGTGTGAAGTTTGTTTTTATTGAATGAATAAGATTTCAGATGGAGTATAATTGTGTGAGTGATTCTTCTAAGGAAGGATTTGAGTGTTGTTATTGTTTGGCACATTTGTGATTAAAGAACTGGACATGATTGCTCATTTTTGGCTTTGATTCATAATTACATCATTCACTTTGTTAAATAAAGCAGTTTGCTAACTTGTTTTATACCTTCCGTCTGCATGATTACAAATGTATATACATCTAACCATATTTACAGCTAACAAAGAACATTTAGATCTGCCAAAGTGAGATTTATGCTTTTTATTAAAAAGAGTGCTGCTTGCAGGTTTCAGTATTGAGTTCCCCTGCCTCATAGAAACCCTGGCTCTGGTAACTGCTTTGATTCTCTGACAATTCAACACAGAGTACATCTGCTATAGATCATGCGTTATATGATCTTCTTCAGGGTAGATTTGCTTGTGGCCTGCAATATGGTCTCCAGAGTCCAGGCACCCTGCTGACATCATCCCACTGCAGTATAAGTGCATTGGCCTCATTATGGCCAATTCAGATAACCTGCATTTAATTTTGTAGCCCATCGCATTAGCAATAATTAAAATTAAAAAAAAGAAAACTACCTTCTAGTGACGGCTCAACACAATAATATTAGGCTAGGAAATAAGGCTCATTTAGCTCACCAAATGCTATTAAAATGCTAGCACCATGTGAGAGGGACTTGATGTTCTAATTAATTCTATATAAGTAGAGTACAGCAGGATTTAAAAACCTGTACTATGTAAATCTCCATTTCCACCTTGCGTTCTAATGATTTCTTCTGCCGTTTATTTGTAGGGCACTATATTGAAGCAGTTTTCCCCCTTCTACATAAACAGAGTGTCTGGCAGCTTAATATAGTTATTTGAAAAGTATATGCAACTATTCACTTCATGAGACCAACATAAAGAACTGTCTTTTTGTAAAGCGTCATGGATCTGAGCTAAAGTATATGCTGTTGTCCTGTGTGTGAAGGTTGATTCTGTATAATTCGTAAATTTTCAGGTTATTTATGCGACACTGGATACACCATAAAAATGATGAGATTCAGAACAACTGGTAATAAGTAAAGTTTTGCACTTAAACTGAAGCAGACAGGACGCTATAAGGAGCAGTTTCCATTATGAATGCAATTAGTGCTGCATGATCAGTAGTTTGGAAACATGGAAAATCTTCAAGCACTTGGTTTACTCCTTCATCTTTCCAGACAGCATACAGGCTAAAATCAAAAAGGGGAACTGTCTATAGCTAAAATCAGAATAACAGTGAAAAATGAAAAGCTTACGTAAGCTCATAACTAGCATTATAAATAAAAATGCAATTAAGCAAGCCTGTATCTTGTGAATGATCAAGGGCATAAAAAAATGATACAGGGCCACAGTGGTTTCCAGTAGTTTGGTATATTGGAACAAGCACTAGGTAGCAGCTTTTTACAGTGATCATGGAGAGAGATATGTATTTATACAATTGCACTTGTTCAGAGGAAACCTATCGTAAAAAAGGATTCATTTCACCACACAGCGTGGTGAGAAGTTTGTCAGTCAGGAGATAAAGGACAAAAAACCCCACAATAAATAAACCAACAAAGCAGAAATTAAATGAAACATCTTTATAAGGCATCAGCAACGTTCATTGGCAGGCTATGTCATGTACGCATGCAACTTGAAAAACATGACAACAGATGAGCTAGTCAAAGTTCTAGGTGGTCTCTGCTTTGAGCTGGAAACAACAAACTTTCTGATGTGCTGCACTTTTATTTTCTCAATGAATATTTTATGCTAAAATATCAAATACAAATAGTTGCACCAGGATTTCTTTTGTTAGTGAGGTGGCTGCATTGATTTTGACAATGAAGGAATCTGCATACATGCTTTTTTTTTCATTTTTTTGTCAGATGAAGAGTTAGAGCATGGACCAAAGGTTGCGTCCAGTGTTTAAAAGCATTTAGCTGCTGTTACGTACAGCAGGACTACTGTTGGGGGGGAAAGTGCATTGGTGTGCAGTATATAGAGAGTGGGTTCAGTACTTGAGAAACATGATCTTTGTGCAGTACTGTGAGTTAATGTGATTATAGATGCGTTAAGGCACAGCAAGAAGGACTTATACAGTGAGATGATTTTGTTAAAGTGAGAACATGTTCTGTTTAAAGATATGTAACTGACTATGCTAACCACACATTTATTTTCTACCATCAGTAATTCATGTATCTACTGACATGACATTCTAACAGAGCAATTTTGTGCCATATAGTCTACATAAACATCTAAAATAAATATCTGACTTGTTTGGAAAGGGAAAAAGAAGTTAACTCCAGCTCATTTAACCCTAAAGTGCAATGCAACGTCATCATTGTGTGCACTGAATAGAAGCAAATTTTGTGAATTGAAATCAATTTTTTGTTAAAAGTAGTGCTTAGGAGCAAACGTTCATTTTGGTTGTGAGCATAGATAGATAAAATGGAAACATTCACACAGAAAAAGAAACGGGCAGGGATCAGAAGAAAGCAGATTCTAATCTTTGGTTAGGATTGGGAAAATAAAAATAATAGGCCAACACATCTTCCACGAGCAATGATGAATTTTTTACACACTTGGCCATGCTTTGGGAGTTTCTGAATCTCAGGCCCATGTTTATATGTCCTATCTAAGTACAAAAGTACTGATACAGGATTCATATCAGAGACTCAGGAGCTCTGAACTGGATACTGGACTGTTTGAGTGACAGCTCTACAGGTGGCCAGTAGGTGTCTCTGGTGCAGTAATAAAATAATAGAGCAGCTGTGTTCATTCCGAGCAGCGCTTGAGTCATGCAGCAAAAAGAGGCAGGGGATGTCCTGAACATGGCGCACACACACACCAACTGTAAAAGCTGCACAGCTTTCTCTTCCAGCCCATTACTCAACTCTTCCATAACGCTGCTGCAATAACTCTAGATTAGGACTAAAACACATAAAACTGTTGAATACTCTATATAAAGTAAAAAACACACTGTAAATATTAAAATAACAAGCGGTGTTGTAAGTGTACTTGTATGAGTCTGAAGCTTCTGGAGAGTGGCAATGCTAGAGATAGTTGCCTGGGCCATAAATGACACTGCGCTCACAGGCAAATAGTGTGTATGTGTTTTTTTTCCAGGCTGCATCTACATAAGAGATATAAAATTCACTAAATGCCTGTGATTCCTTACATGTAAAATATTGTGAGAAGGCATATGAAGCCTTTAAATCCACATGGGGAGGGTACTGCAGAATATCTTTTGTTAAAATGGCTATTCAAAGCAGGGACGGATGAGATTGTGGCCTATCACGTGCCCTGGAGCTGCAGAGTCAGTCCTCTGGTAAAGGATCCAAATCTTTGGGAGTGTTATACGTGTATACGTTAATGAGAGCAAACTATGAAACCTGACAATACATATTTTCTAATCGCTGAACTAACTGAGGTAAATCCAGTTCTTAATCCCTGGGGACAGCTGAAAGAAAGTAGATGGAAATGAATGAAAAGACATCCGTCCCCTGTTCACAAATCATAACTGTGACTGGCTGGTCTGTGTCTTCTCTTCACTGCTATAGAGTTCCTCAGCTCTTGACATTTTTACAAAAATACCATTACATTTTAAAACTACAAATGATGTGTTGACAAGTCATTATAGCATATGCCAGTGAAAGCTGCCTTCTAAACATGCAAGATATTCTGTAGGTACTGTATATGTAATCAAGAGATAACTCACACAGTCAGTTCTAAATCAGAGCACTTGAAGAAATCTAATAGATTTGACTAAAAGCATAAAACTGGGTCATTAAGCGGCTTCTTAAGGCAAGGACGTAACAAAAAGCCCAACAGGCTTTGTTAGGATAGCTCTACAACTCAGGTGGTTGTCCTGACAACAACCCTGTCTCTGCATGTTACTATGGTGAGGGAGATTCCGGGTGGGGAGGAGGTGGTGCAATAGTGTGCAGAGTCTGTCTTCATTCATCAGATTTCCTCCTGCGCGTATCTGGAGGCGCGCCAAAGCCGTTGGTAAGTTCCGTCCCAATGCGCTTCACTGTAAGCAGTACTGTGCATAGGTAAAGCTTCTGTAGTCTGTAGCAATGGTGAAATGTTTTAAACAGGTATTCAGATGCTACCACAGTTGAAGGTTTTCCATCTTGAGGAAACCAGGATCTTTGCGCAACTCCCAGTATGTGTTATTGGACACCCACCTTTCTCTCTGGTTCGAGTCCACAACTTTGCTGTGAATGTAAAAGAAAAATTACAATTATAATTCTGACACATGCAGCCAATTTTTCAGACAGCCTAAATTAAAATGATCAATGTTGATTTACCAACAGCTGTTTAAGATGTTACACTGTACCTCCACTAAAATCGTCTTCGGGCTTAATCTGTATCTAGAAAATTACGTCTTAAAGGCAAACAGAACCAAAGATGAGAAACTCACTTAAAAAAGCGTGGCTGGTGTTTGGTGTTGTTCTCTTCATGCCACTTCCTCCTTGCCCGCTGTAGATCCTCAATCCTCTGTTTCTCAGTAGAAGCTTGCTCGACCTTTCCCTCCTCCAGATACCTGTAGAAGAAGGGTAGATTAGGCATCACCGTAAAGCTGTAAAGTGCTCTCATTTATTTACCAAGGCCCAGTGATCTTTTTCTTGAGTATTATTGATTCCTTTTTTATTGTGTCTCAAAGGATGTGAAAATATATGATGAAAATACATCCAATTCACTATTCCTGAATACAAATATTTTTTAGTATTTGTCTGAATACTGATGTTTGACTTCCATTCCCTAACTACAGGGGCCAGTCTCTCTGGAGCAACTTGGGGTTAAGGGTCTTGGTCAGGGACCCAGTTGTGGTGCTGAAGGTAGGATTCGAACCCATGACCTCATGGCCGTCTTTCTCTCCTCAGTGTGATTAGGTTGATTGTGCAGCCCCGTAAGTTTAGTTAGAGCTATGAAATCCATCCTCCACGGGGTGGTGGCAGACGTCTATCAAACTATCCTCTCTCTGGTCCATATCTTCCCTTAGCTTGCTCAATCGCTGTTGGAATTCAGTATAGGTAAGTAACATCCAGCATGTGACACTGGGCTCAGGTCATCCTTTGCTCTCTTGAGGTAACTTGGGAGTCAGCTAGGGTTTCATCTCATTCCCACAATCTCATAACTCGACAGGACCCTATGAGAGCCCACTGCTAATCGTCACGCCTTCAGCTAGCCTTGGCATGATGGTTGCATGAACTGTGAAATGATGACACTGGCCCAACACCAAAAGAGGCTTGCAGACTTAGAAGCAAGGCACAAACTGCCTTTACCTGGTGGCTTTTGCTCACGCCAAACTTGGCAAATGGTGCCTTGCTGAATAAAATTTCTGGCTGAAAAACAACTTTATGAGCAGCCAGACTTACTCTCTGCAGAACTGGCTCTGATACCTCAGATATCTCGTCCCAGCATCAAATGGGGAAGCGCTGGAGACCACTACTACCCCAAGAGCATTTACTAAATTGATTAGCTGGTATGGAGGACCGCTTCAACATCCTCTCTCTTGCAGCATCCAGGGCAGATTCTTGGGTGATTACTCTCAGACAGTCAATGCAGTGTATTCAAGTCCCTTGGAGATTACATTCCACTGCTGTGTCTCAGCGGTCTTGTGTCAGCAAACAAGTCTTCAACTGCCACAGTGCAGCGTGTGGTAAAGATGGCCTTGTTAAAACTGTCCTTGGATGCGTTACCATTGCTGCTGATGAAATGAAGTGCATTTTTGGACTTTATTATTACATGGATTTTGTCCAAAGTGAACAAATTGGCTAAATGCAGATATTATTGTACCGACATGATGTGACTTCAACTGTTTCCCTTCATTCGTATTAACTGCTTGTTTTTTCTTACATACTCCAGGTGACCAGAAACCTTGGGATTCATCCAGAGTATATGAGAAAAAGCCAAGCAGCTAATGCTAATGTTAGCATATACACTAGCAAACGTTTCGCTTATATTTTCATACACATGTAAAACATTTAAGCTTTGCTGAAATAAATACACGACTCCGTGTAATTTTAGAAATTTGTGTGTTAGCACTATCCACACAAGCCAATTCGGTCACTATGGACTTTTAAATTAAAAGCACAATAAACGAATAAGAAGGGCCATTAAATTATTGATCACATAGAATTACTTATATGTCAATTAATCATCAGCAAAAAATCCTTGATTGTAACAGGAATAGAACTGTAGCAGATGAGGCATGTCACATCCACATGATGGCAGTAGCATACAGCCTCTCTGATCTGAGACTGAAATGCATCCCTCGATGCAGAGCAATGAGTCATGTGAATGTGAGCTTCTGTGTGTAGGTAGGTAGGGTAGGTATGCATTTAAGTCTGGACTGATTTTTTATTTACATTCAGGAATCACTGACGGTTAAAGTGTGTAGTGTGGAGTTGGGGGTATGTGATCTTGTCTGCATTGTGGATCTGTAGGAGCTTGTGAGCTTACACATCTACCTCTGTTCTTTTGTTTGAAGTGTCTGTATGAGTTTTTGCTTACACACACAAACACAGACACACATATATAGCATCAAACAGTATCTTTAAGTAGGCGGTGTGCCTGTGTATCTTTACCTCTGGTCTGGTCTGAAGCGAGCATCTGTAAGTGGTAGCAGCTCCCTCATCTCAGGACAAAGCTCATTCAGCTCAATAGCAAACCTAGTGAACCCATAATAGAGCTCATAGTCTGTAGGCATGGAGCCTGCAAAGACACATACCATGAGAGGTAAAATCCAATTGAAGTTGTGTTGAGTCATAGAACACAGAGTGTAACATTAAATTCAAAATTGTTCTGCTTTAACATGCAGACAAAAACGTGTTACCACAGGACGACTGATACATTTGGTTATGACACCAACATGCACACACAGCACCGCATTCTCCATTAAAAATAGCTGGCAATAGAATGATAGAATTTGGAACAGCTACATACAAGTAAGCACAAGCAAAACTAGATATCAGATAGAGGACTGTAAAGCTGTCTGGTTTGTGGAACAGTGGGAATTTGCATTCTTTTGATTGATGAAGCGCAAATGAATTTCTCTGGGATGTACTGCAGTGATGTGATCTAGCGCTAATGAAGCAACATCGGTATATCTGAATGCAACATCTATAAAAGACGGCAAAGCCAGACAAAAGAAATATGCGACAAATAAATCATATATTTTTAACAATGGATAGGTGTACCTGGTCTCCAGATGCATTTAGCAGAGGGTGGGACTCCACAGTAAAGACCCTCATGCCATTTCCCAAACAGCCTGTGAACCACCTTCCCCTCCTGATCCATCACAAAGCCTTGTACCTCATTCACATTGGAGCTCCAGTAGTTGCCCTGTGCGTGAACATACACAACACAGACTCAAGAAAAAAAAACAGACAAGAATACGTAAGAGCGAAAAAAGACAAATGACAGTTTGTAATAAGTATGTGTTTCATAATACCTTGACGAAGGTGAGTTTGCAGATGCAGGCACTGCTCTTGGTGTTTCTAATAGTGATCTCCCCATAGTGCTCAATCCACCTCCTTCCACTCAGAATATTGTGCACACAAGTAGTCACCTTATTCCACTCGTAGTGATCACAATAGCTGTGGGCAAATACACATGTAAGATCAGAAAAAAACACTGAACTATTTTGATTACAAATATCCAGAGGCCAGATTAAAAAGTGAATATTTTGGAACTTGTACCTGGGCAACATCACGTTGACTGTGCCGATGGGAAGGATTTCCATAGACTTTCCCCAGAACTTGTTCTTCCATCTGACATCTAACACAGCATTATAACACCACACACAGACATATACACACATTCACATAAAATGAGGATATTAACGGAAGAGAGTGTTTCCACTTTCCTTGCCTCCAAATGTCAAAATGACCAGCTGTCTCCTGACTGTAGGTAGGAAATGGCTTGAGTCCAAATTCTATCTTAAGGCACTTTATATGACCACTTAAGTGCAGCAATTACACTATTGTCAGGACTAGACTATAAAGACTAAAGGAATGGCTGCCATAATTACAGTTAACAGGTTCATACTGAAATGCAAATGAGGAAAAATCTTACCTTGCCAGAAAGTGAAGTTTTTAGACTCACAGTGGCAGGCTGAGACTGGGGGGTGGTGGCTCACCTGAACAGAAATGGAGAAAAAGAAATGATATATATATATAATATATTTATATAGATATATATATATATATATAAATATTTTTATGGAAATATATTTAATTTAGACACTAAAGCTGTTTAATCTTCCTTTACCAGCCCTCATAGTATTACTCATTAACTACATGAAAAACTATGTAAACGGATTATTATTATTATTGGGTTTTTGGACTGAAACCTGAAATATTATGAAACCTAAATTGTATTTATCCATAAACATAATAGTATTATTTTTACTGTGATTATACTAACATTGTTTTATATTTCAAGCTGTTTGAACAACTACAGCACATGAGATTTCAGGAAAATCAGCTTTATGTGCATGTAAGAACCAGGGCTGGGGCCATTCATGATTAGAATTGAGCATCCATGTTAGATTCCAAATCACTTCTAGGAACTGGAATTGGAATGGCATGCATTTGAAATTTACTTTCATTTCTTTGTTAAGAAATATATATATATTTTGCGTTTTTGCCTCTGTACATTATTTCACATAAAAACATTTTCCTAAAGCAACATTTCCCAGAATTACATGCAGGGTGAAGGTTCATAATGTAGTTAGTTCGGATTCTGTCTATAATCAGGAACTGTTTGGGAATTTGATTTGTGTATGAACTCTGTGTTATTATTGCAGAGATTAGGAATCCGTCTGAAACTGGAAATGGCGAGAAATCAGATGTTTTTTGTGGAGTCCTCTGTAAAGAATCATGTAGATGAACCTGTTCTTAAAATATCAGGTAACATCAGTGCAGTCTGGTTCCTGTACACGGATACATCGAAGCAACCTCAAACCCTAAATGGTATCTTAGTCTGAGTGATGTACCAGGCCATTCCTGTGCAGTCTGGGTTCAGTATTGCTGCCATGGCATTTAATGATGTCAAAGGATACATTGGAAGTCAAATTAGTATCATACTAATTAGTATCATACATAGTATAGTACTAATGTAAACGATGTGTTCAAATCCTTAATATGGTACCTTTGTCTGTTATAATTCTCAGTTCAGTTTGTTTTTCATGCATCATTTGGTGTCTATGAGGTTCCATAAAACCTAAAAGTTCAAAACTGAAAATTCACTACCTGTAATCTCAAATAAAAGACCCAAAACAGGAAAAATGGATTTAAACATTGAATTGAATTCCACACCCAGCAACCTTACAGTTCATTTTTCTGTAGTTCTTTGGTTATAGTTCCATTTCCATTCCAGTTCCACACTCGCCCTGGTGAATCTGCTGTGCCTTTTATTGTTTACTACTAGTCGAACAGACGGGATTTCTGAGTCATTTTTCTTTTAACCAAAGGCTGAGCAGATACATGTGCACATACACATGCACACATGCACACAAACACACACACACACAAATACAGAGTGCCACTGGGGGACAAACAGTGCTGACAAAGACCCTTTCACAATTACACAGAGGAGATTCTCTGCCAGAGGACAGGTGCTTTATACAGATCTGCACAAATGTAAGTGCACACCCACACACATGTACACAGAGGGACATTGCATGATAACAGTGGCACAGTGCTAATACAGGAGACTCAGTAAAAGATACTGGTTTAAAGGAACAGTTAAGGGGAAAAAAATCTAATTTACATAGTTTTCCACATACTCCAAATTTAGCCTACTGAAAAGGTGTGTTTGGAACTCTTTTTAGTTTAGAACTAAAGTTGCTAATAAAACAATCAGCCAATAGTCTTTTCAGGCTGGAACAGGTCAATGAGTTGCAAGTAACAAGTCCTGACAATTCAGGGAAGTCAAGTCAAGTGTGTCTTAAAGTTTGCATCTTAAATAAATCAAAATGCATTCAGTAAATTTACTGGTAATCTACCTTTGAAGACCAGAAATAATGGCTACCATTAGCTACCTTATAATGGTAGTTATTTCGCCAATATAGATGAACATTTATATTAAGAAAAAACATAACGTATTTGTTTTTATTTAAGCTGATATAATTATTATAATTATTGTTATAAAAGTTGTTGACACATGATAATGACACTAAGCAGCTGGACATAAAGAGTTGTTGGTTTGAACTAAATTTTGATGCCAAAAAAGTTTTGTGTAGAGGTTTCCATTTGATAATTTTTCTAGCTGGCATTATTTATGGTTCCCTAAACTACACCAACAGTTTATCTTTATTAATGAAGAGCTAGATGAGGGCTGAGCAGAATGACGGATATATTGGGGAATCTGCAGAAAAAATTCTTGTGTGACCATTGACTTCTGGTGTTTATTAGCAGCATCAGTGCCCTGGCTTATTACCTGTTCAGAGAAGAAGCAGAAGCCTTTGTCTTCCCGAATACATTCATAAGTCTCTCCTAGTACTGGGTTAAAGGGTTTGCTGCCTGCACGGTAGTATGTGGAGGAGTACGCTGACACAGCAAACGCAGCTACCAGCGCCTGGCGAGACACATCAGACACAGTCAACCAAAGCAGTGTTCATTACACAGCATACAACAGTTTAATACAGTTTATAAACATTTTCAGTTTTATAAATGTACAGTTTACTCTCCACTCCAAATGTCCCATCAATAGAAACACATTTTTTATTAATTAATTTTTGTGCTGTCCCAATCCATCTTCATACACTGAAATGACAAAAGTATTTAGGTGCCCAACTTAAATGACACAAAATTAAAATACATTGACACAAAATTCTAATCTATTGAGACTTTAACATGGAGTTGGTCCTCCCTTTGCAACTAGAACAGCTTCAACTCCTCTTGGAAGGTTTTCTTCAGAAATTTATGCCCATTCATTCTGAGGAGCATTTATGAGGTCAGTCACTGGAGTTGGATGAGAGGGCCTGGCTTACAATCTCCGTTCCAGTTCATCCTAAAGGTGCTGGATGTGTTTAAGGTCAGGGCTCTGTGCGGGCCAGTCAAATTCTTCCACACCATACTCATCCAACCATGTCTTTATGGAGCTAGCTTTGTGCACAGTGGCACAGTCATGCTAGAAGAGGTTCTTCCCCAAACTGTGGCTATGAATTTGGAAGCATGGTGTTGTCCCAAATGTCTTGGGGTATTGAAGGATTATGATTGCCCTTCACTGGAATTTAGGGTCTTAGGCCAAAACTTGAAAAGCAGGTGTGTCCCAATACTTGCTCATAGTACATCCTCTTATTCAGCGAAAAGCAGTTTGAGTGATTTAATCTGGACTACTTTTAGAATGAGGCACTGTACAGGGCAGCCTAATAAAATAGATCTCATTTACAAAATAAACACACAATAGCATAAACAGCCTGTGCGATGAAGAGGCTGTAAAATGGTCAGTATAAAATAAATTAAGACTTTTCTGCTTTTTCTTAAAACTCAAGAATTTGAACAAAAGTAAAATACGCTCTGGATTTATAGGGAGACCTTTAAGGTGGTGTAGATTCAGAGTCCTGAAGGTTTCTAATGTGAATGTGACACCTTTAAGGACACAGCCAGAGAGGTGATTTAAATCCAGCGTGCGGAGGCCAGCACAGCTAAAACGGGGCTTCGCTACAATGAAGCTAAAAAGACTTAATGAGGCCAGACGCTGCAGAGTTTTACCTCAGAGAGCCTTCGTTCCCTGAAGAAATGTATGCGCACACACACACACCACTACACCTCTATTACACAGAGGACGTAGTTACCTGCTGTAGGCAGAAATCGCCCTTCTATAAGTCACGTTACTTTAGTGCCTTAACTCTGCTGTCTGTGTGAGACTGAGAGTTTGACGGTCCTCTCACTCCACTGTTACTGCTCCCTGCTGCCTAACACTGTCTTTCCTTGATGTTGTTTTATGCAAAATTACATGCAATTTTGCAGATATAATCTGCTCTAAAAACACATTCTGTTTTAGAATCCTTAGCAGCTCTGAAACAAAATTTTACTCTAAAAAAAACGAGAATGGCCGATTGTACCATGCGTTCGTAAGGGTCGTCTGTTTCGGCTGCTTTGTCCAGCAGCTCTGTGTACTCCAGCTCCTCACACATGTGCTGCAGAGTGTTTAGAGGCTCGTTCAGCTCCACAGGCATCGACACTTTGGACAGGTCTTTACCAATATTGTTCCTCAGGATGTTCCACAGGTTAATGTTGGATGTGTCTGGGGAAGGGGCCGGTAAACACGTCCGCCGCCCATTACGAAACGCACCACCGGCCAGATCTCCATTTGGCACTGTGGAGGTGACATATGGAGTGTGTTATTGCTGGTTTTAGCACCCTAAGCATGTCAGTTGTGTAAACTAGCGTCTGTGTAAGAAAGCCTGCAGAGAGGAGCTTAGAGACTCTATATCAGTAGCACAGTGTCATAGGCTTGGCTAGAGAGGGAAGACATGGTATTATATCTAAAAGTCAAATATCTGGGACAGCTTACCCTCTGCACTCTGAGATTGCTGGACTAACTTGATTTTTCTGCTGCATTTGCATGCCGCATTGGCTTAGAGGGGAATCGGGCTGCTCCAGAGGCAGCGAAATGTGAATATAAACGACTTTTTCAAACAGAGGCTGAGCTTATGCTGCCATGCCAGTGGAACCGATGCGCACTCCATATATCATTATGATTGCTAGATATTTCTCAGTATTTAACATTTAGTTGTTTAGTTGTTTTGCGATTTCTTTTTGTTTGATATTACATAATTTGTGTTTATTCACATAGTTACATCATTACATTTACTTAGGATTTACATTGTATATATTGTGTTGGTTTCAATGCAAAAACAAAAAAAACAACAACAAAAGAAGCAAAGGAAAATAATTAAACATAATGCAAAAAGAAATGGGGCACCTCAGAGGGAAACGGACAGTGCTGCTTATATTCAAAAATAACTCCCATCAGATATTAATTAAAAGTAGTGAAGAGGAGGACTGGCCTAATAACAGGTATACAATTCTATATTGTCAATATCCAGATTACAGTAATGGACTTACAAATGATTAATCTGTGAGGCACATTTCTAGATTGGATTATCGTTAGGACAGGGTCTTGACAGCTCACTTTAAATATCATGACATTCATTTGGTAAGAATTGAGTTGGAGTTGAAGTAAATCCCTCAAACTTACAGTAAACCTGAAGAAGAGAGGGCAGTTAACACTGTAATAAATGTAAAAAACACAATGTCACACTCCTCTTCTAAATTTGAGGGAGAATGCAGAACAAAACCTTTCTATCACATTAGCTACCTTCTAATGGACATGAATGCTCATGGTCATGGATGAAAGAGAGAGGAAGAGAGGAAGAGATGAGGGAATGAATCTTACTTTGTCTGGAAATGTTATCAGTGACGCTGGCGTTGTCCTCTGAAATGTTATCACTCACATCACTGACGTAAGACTCATCATCAGAAGCCTGGGGATAGAGGCGGGGGGAGAGAGGAAGAGAGAAAGTGTCCAAAATGAACACGTGTGCGTGCAGGAGCAAGGGAGAGACCGAGAGAGAAATCGAGAGAGAGAGAGAGAGAGACAGAGAAAACAAGAAAAAGAAAAAGAAATCGAGACAGTGAGATAGATTAAGAGCAAGAGAGAAAAGCAGAGGGAGGAAGAAGAGAACGACTTGTTTAAGTTTCTTGGAGTGCTGAATACTGAATATTTACTCACTCACTGTCTTTCTCTGCCTCTCCGCAGTGCTGACTAATTGATTACGCTGTGTGTGTTTGTGCGTGTACTGACTGTTGTACTAATGCTCTGCAGTACAGAATAACCCACTGCAGCATTTTGCGAGCCCTTGATACGGTGTCCTAATCAATACAGACAGAGCACTTACAGAGAACAACATTACCACTACACCACATGCACAGCAAATATACCGGTACTTCACTTCTTAAAGTAATACTAAAGTTTTTCCCTCCCAAAAGTCAGAGACGAAAAGAGATTATTAAGCCACCAAGAAGTCTTTTCTACATTAAAATAGCACTGCATTTTTATTTTAGTGCCAAAGAATAAGGACAATTAAATGTTATCCACAAAACCATGAGTAAAAATCTTAGGACGAACATCAGAACATATTACAGTGCACAACAGTGTATGTGAGATAATAAGCCAGGGGTGTTCCGTTTTTTTCGAAAGGGGTGTGTCAAAGCCAATGTGCACCTGATTCCACTTGCTTAACATTTGTTATCAACTGTCAGATCATTCATATATTCTTAGTTAGAAATGAGTTAAAGGTTGAATCCCACTTACATAGTGGCACGCATGCATTAACACACACACACACACACACACATTCTGACCTCATTCTCTGATGAACTGGCTGACAGAAGCACTTCCTGAGCGTCAAAGAACTCAGAGACCGATTCTGACATGGAGAGTCTGCTCTCATTGGACGCCTGCTGCGTGAGAGGGATGCCCACGTGGATCTGTTCACTTGCCTGTCAAACACATGCATGCAGGCATGTGCACACACACACACACACACACACACACACACACACACACACACACACACACACACACACACACACAC
>JBBKCR010000002.1:13398978-13421774 GCA_037577295.1 Ladigesia roloffi | reverse complement strand
ACACACACACACACACACACACACACACACACACACACACACACACACACACACACACACACACACACACACATGGTTCCATGACTGAGAAAAGTATTTCTAAACTGTTCAGTTCTAATAAAAAATATATATATATTATTCTAGATTGGAGGGTAAACTATAGGCTAATTATTCTGTAGCTAGCACAAAATACAGTATCACTACCCGAAACACAAGTTGCAGAGAGGGGATGTACCTCATCAGGACTGCTGATGATGTTTACACTGACAACTTGGTCTGACAGCACGGACTCTGAGTGGATCCGATTCAGACGCGTCTTCAACTCTGCGTTCTGAGACAGTGCCTAAAACATCCACACACAACAAACCAAATACACATTTAACTGAACGTGCATCCATGGATGCAATCAAAAGACATATTTATATTTGGCACTTTGCTGTGTTGTGATGTGTTTGCTCCTTTTCTAAATGAAAACCTGCTGCATAATTTATGACCTTCTACTGAATAATCTATATGTGATCAGGGACTGAGTGAACTAAAGCCTAAAGCACAGCACAGACAAACCTTTACATTAGCTTAAAACCGAGAGTGGAATTGAAATATACTGTATTTACAGCGTACTTTTAAAAACATGTAGAGACACTTTTCAAAATATAAAAAGAATATAATGATAATGTTACAATTTTTCACTGTATGCTGACATGTCAATAAGTTCAAATGATCTTATTTAATACAAAATCGAATTCCCAATTATGCACACAAAGATAAAGAGGTCCTTTTTGAGAAAGATGTCCCTGTCTGCATCTTGTTAAACTGGTATCAAGCCAAAGTAATATCACACGTAAATTTAAGGCTTCACTCTTTCCTCACTCAGTCATTTCATTTGTGAAGTATTGCTGAGCTTCATTTTGTTTTTGTATAATCATAGTGTAAAGCTTTACTTCCGGATTCATCAGTCAGTCTGAGGTGTGTGGTTGCCATAGAGAGCATAACGGTGGCAGAAGTTTGAGGAGGGCAGTACTGACCTGTGAAAGGGAATGACGCAGGGTCACAATTTGTGCTGATTGGCTGGACTGTTCATGCTCTGATAGCACCTGCTTGATCTTCTCCTTCTCTATGGCCACCGTGTTGAAGGCCGACTTCAGCAGCGAGTGTACTATACCAGGCAAAATGGTCCAAAAAAAAAAAATCTATAAATCTGTGTGATCAGCTTTATTAAAATGAATGACTTTCAATCTCGCAGACATACTGAAACAGTGAAAACAGCTGTCTAAATGAGGCCTCCTGATGTAGTTAGTAATTTCATTTAATGACAACCTTTCTGAGCAATGATGCAGTATTCCTCCTGCAGTTTGATGTAATCGCTGGCACACTCAATGCCATCAGTTATACGAGTAACAGGGGCCTGGTAATCAGCGAGCTCTGCACATAGGTTTGGGTTTGAGGAATGGAGACGCCCTGCAGATCGTGTAGCACTCAGTGGAACCTGCAAAACAAACACACACATATACACACGGTATGGTTTAGACATATAAACCTTGGAGATATGTCTTCCCCTGTTTACACAGTACTGTGCCAGACACCACACACACTGCATGGTGTACAGGTCAAAACTAAGCTTCTAAGCTTCGTGCAATGATCACTTGAGATTCATATGCTTTACAATGGGTCTCAAGGCAGAGTTTATTATTAGGCCAAGTTATCAATACATGATGATTGTAATATTATAAGAAGTAAATAATTATAAAGATAAAAATAAATAAATAAATAATATATATATGTATATGTATATATATATTAAACATCCTTTTTTTTAGTTTGAAATCATTCTGCCTGCACATTGTCACTGCTCGATCAAAGTGTTACATTTATGTTACATTTTTTATGATTTTATTGTCATTTGACAATGCTATGAGAGTTCATGAAAAATTGCTTATACCAGGAGATTGCAAATTATTAGCAAACAATGCTCTAGCAGAAAAGACACTGTACAAGCCGCTGATTGGCTTTAAGCTAATCAGTAAGAACATGACAATTATCGTGTCACCTAGATGAATCATTTACTCACTGTCCCCCTTAGTGGTGCTGGGGAGCCCAGCAGTGTTTGCACACTGTACGCTATAAAAGAATAGAGCCCTTAAATAGATCCCAGTGTGAAGTGATGTCCTGCAGAGCAGTTTAAATGGTTTCTCGTGGATACACTCATGGCTAAGGTTAAAGACCGCAATAAGGGGAGTTAAGAGGTTGAGTGAACTGTCAGAGGGGGCAGGTGTGCCTGTGCGTGCGTTTGTGTGTTTACTGTAAGCCTGAAGGGGGTAGCTTGGGTTAAACTCCCACAGCTGTGTGGTCTCTCTATGTGGGAGTGAAAGAGAAACAAATGGATAGAAAGAGACAGGCAGAGCAGGAGGGAGAGAGAAGGAGAGGTAGACAGAAGAAGAAGGAATAGGGAATGAGAGGAGACGAGATGATGAGGAGAGAAAGAGCGTGAGAGTGAGAGAGGGGAAAGGAAAGAGATAAGAGAGATTGGGAGAGAGAGGGGGAGAAAGGAGAGATGATGAGAAAAAGATAGAAAGAATGAATAAGGAGGGTAAGGGGGAGAAGTAATAAAAGAAATTAGATGAGAGAGAGAATGAAAGACATTTTGGCCCTGGATATGTTACTATAATTTTCTCTCAGTAGTAAAGAACTGATTTTCTGTGCAGTGTACTCACATTTCTTTTTTTGAAACCTCAAGGCTGGGGAAACATTTTATTCATGCTAACAGCAACAATAACTGATGTTCCATCCCATTTCACAGCACTGATGCAAGTGTTTACAGCTCTAACCATCCAAGTTAGTGGAACAAGTAAAATTAGAGCAAAAGAGAGATAGATAATAGATAAATGAGATAGATAATGTACCTGCAGCTGCATTTTTGCGTCTTTGCTGACACTTTTTGTTCTCCATCTTCTGCTGACTCTCTTGTCTTTCTTTGATAAATCTATACAGTTACTCTAAATTACAAACAAACACAAACAAGCATGCAGTCAAGCACACACGCAAACACACACAGACACCCACACACACAATCACACGAATAGACACACATGGAGAAGATGGGAGTTGGTTAATAGCACGTCAAAACAAAAAAACAGCATCTAAATGCCTAACAGCAGATGAAGTATTATTAGAAGCAACAACTGTTATCACAGCATGAAAATGACACATTTCAAAAACAATAATAATTTGTACGCTAGTTCATCGAGTTTATAGTAATCAGTTTAAACTGTGCTTATATTTGTGATAACTGAATGTGTCATATTCGTGGTCTCCAGAATAAACAAGTATATCTAATGAATATGTTACTGTACACACAGTCCATATGCACAATAAGATTAGTCATTTGTTCCAATGATGTTTCTTCTCACTGTTTGTAGACATTTGTGATAACGTTCCTCTCTACTGCATGTGTGATTGTTTTCTGCTGAACTTCGTTTTAGAATGTCGATAAGCTGCCAATGAATGCCAACATAAATCTAGCTGAACTAAGACAGCAGTGGATAAAAAGACTGAGGGTATATTTAAATGCAGTATCAAGCAGATTAATTTATCAATGATTTCCAGAGTCCATAAAGTCAGACTTAATTTGAACTACATAGTACAGTATCAGTTACATGTAGCCACAATCTATTTTCTGTTTGTATTCTTTCAATTCAACATCGAACTAAGTTTGGTCAATTTAGGTATATGTAGTGGGATGAACTGGTAGGAATGAATGAAAAGATGATGCACAGATAAAGCATGTATGAATATATGGACATGATATGATAGTAAAGCATGTTGTCTGGAACAAAATCATTCACAGTATACATGCAGCAAATCACATGCAGAGGTGTGCGAAGCTCCTTGTGTCAATGGGATATAATTTATGTCAAGAAATTAATGTGTAGACCAGACATGTGATTACAGAAATGACAAAGATTCTAAAGGAATAATAAGGTGTTTAGTGGTAGCAGTGCCACTGATCTGAGGGACTGACTGTCTTGCTCACTTTGTCTCTATTTCTCACTCTCTCTCTCACACAAACACACACACTTGTAAGTTTTTATTCTGAGCTACGTGTTTGTGTAGGTGGGCTGGTCTGTGTTCATGTCAAACCTGCATATCTGTGAAGCTCGGTGCTGACTGTGTCCTCTGTAAAATCTCCAGACTCTGCAGCAACCGACTCAGTTCTATCAGACTGGACTGGCAATGAACAAGCTCTAAAACAAACATGTGAACATTGAATACATATTTTAAAGACATAGTGTTTCAAAGACAAAAAGTATTTCAAGTAAAATAATTGGCCAAAAGTGTGCTACTGTTCTCCTTTAGTATGGCGGTGTTACCTTCAGCACACTTGTCCATCTCTTCTGACTCCTGCAGCCATGCTGCCACTTTGCTCTGGCCGTTGCTGTAGGAGGGGGGCAGGCTGGTGGTGCAGGTGAGGGGCGGCTGCCAGGGCAGAGAACTGGGCTTCACCTGCTGCTGAGAACATACAAAAATACATTAAATACTTGGGGGTCATAAGCAAAGTACAATCCCCAAACACTGCTCCTTGGGCGCTGTGTTCCTGGCTGCCAGCTGCTTCACTTGGTGAATGGGTTAAATATACAGAAAGTATTCACACATGGTGTGTTCACATATGAGAGAATGGATGTTTTATTAAGGTTTCCTTCAGCCAGTGGCTGGACTGGCAATGAGCAAGCTCTAAAACAGAGGTTCCCAAACTGTGAGGCGCGATTTGAAGGGGGGCGCGGAAGGTTGATTCAAAAAAAGAAGGAAACACGTTGGTTTCATTTTAGAATTATCCATATTTTTTATTTCATTTTATGCAATTGTCAACATTATAAAATAGAAATAAATTATAAAAGAGATGCAAGCTATTCTAAATATTTTGGATAGTGACCCCCTATCATTTGTGAGAATGTATTGTGCCAAACTTCATAACGTAACCTAGCAACAGTGCTGACTCTCGAGCTAGCAACAAGTCAATTTCGCATTGAACTGTCGATAACTTAAAATGGACAAGTTCCTCACGGTCAAAATGGGTAATAAAGCCAACCGCCGAAAATACGACGAATTGATGCCACCAAGGAGAATACATTTTTTGCTCTTCAGATCAATTAATCCACTAACGTGGCCAGCTGTGCACAAATGCTTGTGTATGTGCGCTACAGAGAATGCCTGGATATCAAAGAGGATTTTTTATTCTGCCGTCCCCTACCTGCCCGCGCGACTGGTGAGGAAATGTTCACTATTATGAATTATCTTGCAACTATCTTGTACTTAAATTGCTTGTGGATTTATGCTTGTGGATTTAATAAAAGGTATGAGAAAAGAAACTATTTAATTTACAAGTAAATGTATTGATAACTGCAGTGAATATCATTAATTGGATATGATTTTCATGGCGGGGGGGTGGGGGTGTCACGGTTTTCAGAGGTGAGGCCCACATTGATGAAGTTTGGGAACCCATGCTCTAAAACATACACACAAACAGCTGGTGTACTTTGAAGGCATAGTATTTCATAAAGCTTTCATAAAGTATTTCATAAAGCTTCATAAAGTAGTTCCTGTGAAATAATAGGTCCAAGTTGTGCTACTGCTCCAAATGCTGTCCTTTAGTTTTCCAGGGGTAGTGTTTTTTTAAGATCATCCTAAATGACAGTAGATGGCACAGAGAATGCGAAGCTTTTAACCACCTTATTAATTAACATTTTAAACATTTTCATTGTCTTAGCCTTAATAGCCTTAAAGATTTAATGTTTTCAAAGACTGTTAATTAAGAGATTCATTTTAGGATTACTGCCATGCCAGATGTGGATAACAGTGAGCCTGCAGTAACAGAACTTTCAAGTCAAAGCCCCATTACGGGGTGGGGGATGGGGGATGGGGGGGCTAGTCTTACCATGTGCAATGTCACAGCTTATGTCAGGATTACTTATCTACTACTTTAACTCTTTTAGCTACAATAACAGGTGGAGTTTTTCAGAGCGTTTCTGCTGAATTATTGACTTTTACTTATGATCTTTTATTTATATTGTCTTTGTGTCACCGTGTGACTGTGTAGAGGTTACATAAGCAATTTCCTCTAAGATAAAGATGGCTTTCTGATCACGTAAATTCTAATATACCTAAACCCATTAATGCATGACTTGTACACAATGCAACAATGCTCCTCATGTCAGTGATCTAAGTGTAGCGAATGAAACAACTCTACACAAAGTAAACAATTCATTCATCTCCATGATGCAAATCATTACATTTTTACACTGCAGTGTAATGTTACACCCAAATACTAACCAGTACAAAAGATTATTGTTAAAACAAATAATTATGCTACAGAACATCAAGTTCAGTTTTAAAACTGAACTACAGGCACTGTATCTGCCAGTTCCTGCGCTGTTCCCTTAGAGAGAGAGAGCACAGTATGGATGAAATGAGGAGCTGGTGTTTTTTTTGATGAGTCATTACTGAGTTGTACTGAGTGTGTCACAAAGACCATCCCTGGAGGACTACTATTTCTAACACACACACAAAAGCACAAAGAAAGACAGAGAGACAAAGACAGGGAGAGAGAGAGAGAGAGAGAGCAAGAGAGAGAGAGAAAGAAAAAGAGAGTATGAGAGAGAGAGATGGAGAGAAAGAGAGTGTGTGTGTGAGAGAGAGAGAGAGAGAGAGAGAGAGAGAGAGAAAGAAAAAGAGAGAGAGAGAGGGGGGAGAGAAAGAGAGAGCACAAGTGTGTGTGTGAGAGATTCACCTTGGAATCGTGAGCAGAAGAGGGGGTTGTTTGAGGTGACTCGAGGCCGGCGGGAGGAGGAAAGGCTCGCAAGCTGGCATCACGAGGCGAACGCACAATCTCGTTCTGCCTGTACAGACGGTGGTGACGCAGCTTACACACCCAGGCATCAAACACGTCTGGAGACTTCACCTACACACACACACACAAGCAAAGGACAGTGAGGAGACAGACGACACATGTCTTCAGCATCTGTCCGTCTGGTTTGCTGCTCGCTTCCTTATTGCAAAAACAATAACACCACCACACTATAGCACTCACACACACCCACACACAAAATGTCTTTTCTGTTGTCCTATCTTCTCTCTCTCACCTTCAGATGATAGATATGTTCTTCTGTGTCAAGGTCTATGCGCCGAGCTCTCTTCTTAATGGACATGACAGAAAGACCTACATCTATACTGCCATGGAGCTTTCCTTTCTGAATCTGACACACATAGAAGGAATCAGACTTTCATTATGCAGTCATTATTTGGCTTTTACTACTCACTATAATACTACCTATATAAAATGTACTGAAAATTACTTTAAAATTACTCTAAAAAAGATTACTTTAAAAATAATTTGAGCTGTGATTAATTAAAAAAATATTTTAGTTATGATTACTTAAAATTATTAGTTATGAATTCTTTAGCCCTAAAGAACAGACTTAATTGATCAATGTCAAAAAAATTTAAAAGTTTTCAAAAAATACATAAAAGATCTTTAAAATGTTAAATATAAAAAAATGAATATGTATCACACTTGTTTTTCACACAAACACCAAAATATCATTCTTGTCAGTATCTGTCAAAACTCCACAGCCAGGAATAAAGTTATAAATTGCTCATTATACTGTCAAAACATATTTACGGTACATCATACTGAAGTACCAACACTACATCCACATATATGCCTTACACAGCACACAAGTACACAGACATACTTTACTTACATCTATGGGGGACTTGGAATACTTCAAGATTCCATTGTCCAGGACAAAGAACCGCTGTATTAAAAAAACAAAACAGAATTGGCAAAGTATTGGTGAGACAGTAAAGCGTTTTACATTGCAAATGTCTGGAAAGGCTGCATTTAGGAAGATCTGCAGTGACATAAGTGTTAATCTGCATTTTGATAAATAGGGTACTGTCTCTTATTCTCCGTGTCCAAATTAATCCCTCCAAGTATATATAAACTCTCTTTAAAAAATTATGTATTTTTATTAGGTATATAGCATGTAACACATAGACTTCCAAATATAAATCAATATGAGGACTGTCAAATAATCTTTAAATATATTATATTGTTAAGGGAGACTTAACAGGCTACTCTGGGCAATAAGAATATAATCTCCCTTAAAAACATCATTTTTATAGAAAATTTGGCATTCCACACATTGATCCACACATGGAAACCTATGTATTATGATGAAGAAACATTATGTAATAATTGGTTTTCATGTATAGATTAATATGGGGAATGTCTCTACTCTGCAGTAAATAGAAGGGTAACAAAAAGTGCTTGTCTGCAATAACTGCAATGTGCATCATGCTCAGCTGTTGGGACCATAAGCAGTCATCTGATCATCAAAAAACAAGTAACAGGTAAAATACAAATCCACTTTTAAGCACATTATTGCTTCTTTAATTATTCATTATTGCAGACTCAATATTATGTGACTACTAAAGCTAGCATCTTAACAGGCTGATTTGGTTAAGTAGGTAGGTGCACGATGAAGCAGTTGCTCTGACATCTATTCCTCCAGGATCAATGATGTTTTCTGATTCTGACCTTGTGCCAACCCTTTAGTGGCCATTTTCTCTTCTTCAGCATAAAACCCTCATGTTTGTCAGGCCTCTGGACATTGGTCTGCCCGATCTTCAACCCTTCAATGATCTCCCAGCTGTCGGCCTCCTATAGAAAAGAAAGAGACAGTTACAGTAAACAGAAACACACTACATATTGAGATTTATGTCCATTAGGTAGGTCTTACAGTGAGTCAATGGAGCAACAAGCCAATTTTAACCACAAAGACGGTGTGAGAAAGGATATCTCGTAAAATTAGAGTGTGAATAAATTACATGCAAGCCACTTATTCTGTTTCAGCAGCTCTTGCTCTCTCAGCACTTCCTTTTCCACAAAATGTACTGTCTCTACTTCTCTCTCTCTCTCTCTCTCTACTGCACAGACATGAGCAAATATGCATGTACATATAGCCACACATATACACACTAGGGATGTCATGATTCTAGATTTTGATGGCACACTTATTATCTGGGAAATAATCATGGTTTTATGATTATCTCGATTATTTTGCATGCATTCATTTCACAATGTAGACAATCCCATTCTTTGGAGGTTTTACCTTTTATTTATTGCCGTCTTTTTATTTATAGACAAATACCATAAACATATAATACAGTGCATTAATGGAATAAAAACAAATGATAATGTAAACAATATATTTCTTTAGAATTAAATTTAAGCTTACTTATAACCAAAAAAAATAATCATAGGCTGCATGACTAGAGTTCCTTTCTTGTCTGGAGTGCTTGCTTCAGTTCTAACTGTTTATATTAAAGTGAATTAATGTGAGCATATTCACAATCATGATATTTCTCATTCACTAACCGTACTGTCTGTGTGTTCTAGCACAAATGCACCACAGGAGAATCGGTTGATAGCACTGTAGCCATGTAATAATCTACATTTTTAAGAGCCCCACCAAAACACAGTTTTGTGGAGCATTCACGATAAATTAACCATGCCGTTTTAAATACGTTTTTAAATGGTTAATCGTGAAATCCCTAATACACACAAACACATACGCACATTACAGGAAATAATACACACAAATGCAGAATAAAATCATTCATACTAAAAACTGGATATATTCCTAAAGCAGTTTTATTGTCCTACTTGTTTATTAGGTGAGGGAGACTCTTCAGGTGTAAAGATGAAAAAACAATGGACCTGAGAGAGGGTTTTGGATTTCAAATGGAAGTAAATGTCAAGAAGAGCATTGCATGCCTTTGGCTTTGTATATCTGTCAGTAACTGAATGATTATTAAAAAGAAGGTTCAGTTTCTAGTAGGGCTGCCCCCAAATAAAGATATTCCTAGTCGACTAACACTCCTGCATTTTAGCGATTAGTCGAATAATTGTTTATTAATGATATTAACCCTTTAAGCGCCAAAGTCACAGGATTGCGACAAGACGTCATCATGACTAAAACAGACTAGTTACAAATATCATGCAAGGTAGCATTTGTATTCCCTACCACTAGTTGGCAGACATGGAGTACTTTGATTCAAGATGAAAATTTCGCCATCATCCAATTAAAAGTTTTGAGTAGCAAGCGGTTTAAACGTGCCTTGTGTCATTGATGCCGGAGCAGAGAAAGAGTGCACTTCTGTTCTCAGTGTGTGAGTAAGCATGTGGGATTTGTAAAAAAAGCCAAAAGGCTAATAAAAAGTTGTCCATTGATGATATCCTGCAAATGATATTCGCCGATTCTGAATCTAAAGGGGAAGATTTGCCTTTTGTACCGGGAGACACACGAGAAAGTTGTGTTCCAAGCAAGCGGACTTGCGCCGAGACTCCCTTCTCTCTCACTGACCGGGGCTGCTAGTGGAGCAGCGCCTCGCAGCTCATTCACACCCACCGGCGTGCACGACGCCACATCATCGCTGCTATATTGTGGATGAGCCTAGATACAAATGCATGTCAAAAACAATGAATATGATTTAACTTAACAGCGCAAATGTGTTTATTCCCTCATTGTCAAAACGAGGGGCCGTGTGAAGTGGTTAACGTTACTACTTACATGTTTTAAATGGTAAGACATATTCGATGTTGACGAGTGATAGGCAAATGTTTGCCTGCAGAGTTTGCAAACAGCCTTTTTAGGGTCGTCCTTCAACTTTTCAAAATGATCCCACACTTTGGACTTGTTTCCTGACATAATTATTAGCATCAGCTAATGTATTCGAACAAGTCCTCTACATATCAACTAACGTTTAGTCGTCTATTTAGGGGCAGCCCTAGTTTCTGGCTTTCTAAGTTTACTCGGCGCTTTGGATTTATGTGTTTTTCCCCTAGACATCCAGTTTGCTTGGCTGCCAGCACAAACAGCTGAGGAGAAAATCTGCTAAACTGAATAAATGTCAGCCCATTAAGGCTGAAAATGCTTCTATTTATTTCATGTAAAACAAGTAAAATATGAGGTTATTTGTTAAAATGGCAGAGTGCTTTATAGACACAGACATCTCTCAAAAATAAGCTAAAGCTGCCTGTCAAGCCTTTTATTTGTCAGTTATATTTCATTCCACTGTAGAATTCATTCAATTATTGAGAAAATAAATTTTCATAGAATGCAATGGTTTAACAACCTATATCTAAATTAACTATATGAAATATAAATGACATGAATGATGGTGTAATATCAGGATCATTTCACTAAAGCATTTAGGATGCCAAGGGTTTACATGATGTTTAGCTAAATATGTTGCTAGATTTAATTAGTCAGTGTGATATATTTAACTCCACATAGTAACTTCCCATCATCAGATAAACATGAAGCAAGAGGCAGAATGATTCTTTTATCTACAAGGCTTTCGAGCCATTTAATTGAATCTATTACATTCCACTATTTAATTACTTCAGTGTAATATATCTAAACTATGGCTACAAGCATCAGCAACACCAGACAACACAATCAGATCATACTTTGAATGTAAGCATTTTTCATTTCAACAGATTATATTGTGTGTGTGTGTGTGTGTGTTTGTGTGTGTGTGTGTGTGTGTGTGTGTGTGTGTGTGTGTGTGTGTGACTGCACCCAATGCAGGGTTTACTGAACAGAGGAGGCTCAGAGAGCTGTTTGGTTGTAAACTTCAGAGGGAGATTGAGTGTCATTGAGGTTGGTGAAGCAGCACACTAGAAACATCAATGCAGCCCCTCATTAAATAAGCCATTAATTCATCTGCTATATTCAACTCCAGCCATTTGGGCTCTTCAGCAAGTGAAACACTATTGTGATTGCTCTCAGTAATAATAATGAGCTGGGCCACTTTCGGCAGACCTATATGGCACAAATTCACTGATGATGTTCCAAAACAAAACACATCTATAGTGGGTTTTCACAATAGTAGTGATATAAAACACAGTTAAATTAAGCTTAAATCATTCTGATAAATGGAGATGACTGAATCCAGCGTCTGAGACCTTCAAGCTCAACCTTTCCAAAAAAAACGTCTGTCACCTTGTTTGTTTATGCTCCCGGCCATATTAAGTACAATTGATGGCACAATCAGTTCTTTTGTCAGCCTCAGAAGCACCTTCTGATAATATTAACCTGTAATGTTTAGAGAAGGCAAGATACCACCACCCAATTTAAATACTGACCAATTCCAATCCCATGTTGACCTTTTCTTTACAAAACTTCAAAGCTTTAAAATGAGCTAATTAAAGCACTTTGCTCATGAAGACAATTTAAACGTAGGCTGTCATGCTCAAACAACTCAAACAATATCCTAACCCAAAGGAAGAACTACACTGCTAAAAACATCACACAGTTTGTGCTATTTTAGGCTGGATTATTTCTTCCCGTTCTGATACTCAGTCCTGCATTTTCTGCTGATACTGCTCACATACTGACTGTCATCAATATGCCATCACTAATAATAAGTCTGAACTAGTGTTGTCAAAAGACCTGGTACTTTGGTACCAAGTCGGTACTAAAAATGTTAAAATGTTACGGTACCAGGTTTTCTGAAATACTGGTGGTACCGAGCACTCGGTCAACCCGGTTCTTTCTGATAGGAGCTTATTGTGCAGTTGCGTCTACTTCTAAAACACTTCTTCTTAAAAGCACAAAGCCACATGTGGAAGTATTTTGTTTTTGCGGCTGATGGCATCATCATTGATCACCAGAAACCCATTTTCAAGCTGTGTCATCGAAAATTTATGTCAAAAGGAGGAAACCTTATAAAACACCTGAAATACTGTCACCCAGATTTAATGAAAAAATTCAAGCAGGTAAGTTTCAATTAAATTACATTTTTGTTATAAATAATATACCCTATATTAATTTGAATGTCGGATTGAAATAATCATTGCCATTTGCTTAGCTAACTGTTAGCATAAGCACGCCTAATGCTAATGCCTGTGTCAGAATAAAGATTCGTTATTAACTATTTAATTCTCGTATAGCATTTAAACATAACATTATAGCGTACTATTTTTATACAACAAAGGCTTTTAAATTACCTGTGTATCCAAAATGTGTGTGTGAGAACAAATGTATGGTTAATGTTTGTGTCTATAATTGGTCCATCAGGAATGCAGTTCTAGGTTATGAAATATGGTTTGTGCAGTTTGATTTAATAAAAGTCCAGTCAAAAACAGTCCTGTATAGTTTGGTAAGGCTTTACAATAATATACAATTCAATTACATGACTTCATATGCAATATAACATCAAGTTACAGTAAGTAAACACTAATTAATGTGTATGAATGCTATTTTATACAAACACTTGATCATTCATGTTTGTTCATTGTGCATTAAGTAATGTCAACAGGTACAACTTTTAATTGAACAAAAATATATTAATACATTTAACAGTTGCTGTATAACATTTGTTAATTGTTAAGTCATGTTAAAGGGAATCTTTTCCAAATTTTTAAAAAATAAAACCGTTTCTGTAAAATTTATATTATTTACCTAATATAAGTAATTTTATAAATTTTTATTATATAGGTGAGGTTTGTTATTTACCAAAAAGTTACATATAAAATTCATATAAAATTGTTTTACTGAAGGATGTTATATTTTCCTTTAACAGCTGCAGGAAGACCACGAACCACCAAAGCAAATTCCCAAGCAGACGATTACAGATACATTTCAGCAGCAAGAGAGCTAAGACAAAAACTCTGCTGAGGCACGAAATCTGTTTGGATTAGAGCTGGGCGAAAAAATTATCACGATCATTTTTCCTGTATTAACCGATATCGATAATTATCAATATTATAGTTCCTGTAATAATAAAAATAATGTAATAAAAACGTATAAATATAATTCTATCTCGGCAAACAGAATGAAAACAGTAAAACAATATTAGTAAACAAATGTTTTTTTTCGCAACAAATGAATATTTAAAATTCTCTTAAAATATGACTATTTAAAATTCCCTTAATATTGTAAAAATGTTATTGATTTTCAAGTATTTAAAGAAACAAATACCAAGGATCAAATTAACAAAGCCATATAATAATGTACCAATGTGCACAAAAGAACTGAATGCAGCAAGTATCTGTAACAGTGTTGCCCCCTGTATTTAAAACCCTTTCTTAACGCAAACTGGTGGCAGGAATACTAAGATACCGCTTAGCTAGGGGGCTCACTTTAGGAAAGGCAGTTGTGTTGTGTTTCCACCATTCCAGAGGACTGGTTTCACTGTTTGAAGATAATTTTCTACTTTAAGAGGTTTCAACGAGACTAACTGGCATCATTTCGTTTGCCGAGAAGTAAGTCACTGCACTTGCAATGTCTCAAAGCCTTTTTGACTTTTTAGTCAAATAGATGCTGTTATCACCCGGAACGTGCTGATTACAGACTCGATTGGCCCTTGGGTTGTCTGTATCAGCGCATGCTCTAAAACTGAGGAAACTAGTTTTTATCGAGTTTTATAGCCTCCGCATATCATCGTGATCATCCTCATTTTTTATAGATAATAAATCGAGTTCGTTTTATTGCCTAGCACTAGTTTGGATCTTTTTTTGGTTTTGTAAACATATTCTTTTCAATGCTTGTAATTTATTTAGTTATTTAATTACCGGTACTCAAATGTTTAAAATGGCTTGGGTTTGTTTTATTTATAATAGTATTAGAATATTGTTCAGTCATGGCATATTTTGTTTATTTATACAAATGTTCATATTTATAGATAAGAAGAGTGTATATTCAGTCATGTTTAAGTATTGTTTGTTAAATAGCTTGTTGTTCAATTCATGGTTTTGTGTTTTGCTTTGGTACTGAAATTGGTACAGAGAACCGTGGATTTTTATTGGTATTGGTACCGAATACTGAAATTTTGGTACCGTGACAACACTAGTCTGAACTCTCTTTCCAACCACCCTCACCTATCTTCAAATGATGAGACCATATTGATACCATATTTCAAACAGAAATGCATCATGTTATTAAATAATAATAAGCTATGATATCTGAATCATGCTGGCTTTAATCTGTAATGCTGTGTATACATCTCACTTGAATACACACACTGGCACACACATACATAAAAACACAATTCTAACACTGCAATACTGCAATGAGTCAACATTGCAGGTGTGTGCATGTATGACTCAGTAAAAGGACAAACAGTCCTGGGGGACTCTTTAGGAATAAATGGGGTAAATAAATATAAACTCAGCACTAACTCATATCTATACTGGCTACTAACACATCAGTTCTGTTTAATATCTGATCCACTAGAGGAAGAAGAGACCAGCAGCAGTGCAGTGAGAGCAGATGAATCACACTTAGCATTTGGTTGACAGTCAAAACTATGTGTTTGTTTTAACTCACAGTCGACCCGAATGCAGGCTGATAACAGTAGTCTACAGTTAGAGTGACTGGTGCCAGCAGAATGATGCACCTAGTGCACAGCAGTGAGCCGAATGAAAAATTCATCACAAGAGGAGGATGCTGGGAAATGCCTTGCAGCATTTCCCACACTAAGAGAGGCCAGTCTGAAGGCTTATCATTCACTGCCACACTTTTCTCTCTCTCTCTCTCTCTCTTTCTCTCTCTCTCTCTCTCTCTCTCTCTCTCTCTCACATACACACACACGCACGCGCGCACACACACTCACACAATTTGCTTACCTGACAATGTAGACAATTTGCCCGCTGAGTTTCTACACTTAAGCAAGAAACATTGTTTTTAACTGGAACCTATTGATTTACAAGCACATATAAGACACCAAATGCTACGGCCACAGGCAAATGCAAGTTAATCCTGCTCTGGGTCCGACTCATTCTCCAACATATAGGGCTGGATAGCATCTTGGTTTCATGTGTTGTGAATGTGCAGCGTTAGCCTGGTGAGTAACAGCTTATATTCATAAAAGTGACAGAGCCCTTAAACGGCTCATTTTGAAAGGGACTGAAACGTTCAATAACAAAGCTGGTGAGATTCCTTTTTGTGAGAGTGATTTTGTGCAAAGAACTTGTTTTGCAGCCCATAGACATATTACAACTAAAGAAAGATCCAGAAAACCTTTAAGGAATCGCAGAATTCAACAAATAAAATGTAATCGACTGTAAAACGTGGAATGCCATACAATTTGCGGAAATCAGCGAGTTGGCAAGGCAAAGCAATTGTTTCAAATTAATTTTGGTCACTGCACCCTCCTGTATATGTTTGCTGTGGAGGTGGGACTCAGCTTTCCACACAAACAAACAAACAAACAAACAAACACACACACAGAGAAAATATAAATGGTCACCTATGGCGAAGAAGCACGCTGAAACACATTTCGGAATTCAGCACTTAGTGCTAAAATTATTGCAGAACAATACCCAAACAATTTGTATGAATCGGGAGAATAACTCTTTTGTAAAGTTTGCCAGCACATAATGGACTGGACATGCAAGAACTCATTTGAAGACCACTTACAGTCAAAGACTCACTTCTAAAATAGAGACAAGAAGCAAGCTAGCATGAGCCGTTCACTCCAGCAAGTCTTTGTCATGCAAACAAATCAGTTGAAACAAGTTTTTGAGGACTTTGTTGTTCTGTGTGCCGAGGCAGACAAAAAGAAAAAGCTGCATCCATTTTTGGTAAAGCAATGTAAACAAGGAGGAGCGCTGCCAAAACACAAGTTTAACCTCCGTCAAATACTTACACTGCGTGTTTAAGCAGCATATGGAGGCCTTGCTACAAAAACTTGGCTCCAGTTCATTATGCAAGTGTGTTTTGTATTCCAGGAGTTGTTTATTTATTTGATAATTTTTTTATGTTGAATTCAAATGTGAAGCACTTTTACAAAATATGTATGAATTTTTAATGTGAAACACATAAGGTTCTATGTTTTGCCCAAAAAATTATGAAAATATTTTGCTGAAGTTAAATAACAGTCATTAAATAAGATTTTTTCCTCATCAGCTCCATACTTAGACACTTTTAATGTGAATAAATATGATTATAAAGAATTCAGAAGAAAAAAATATGAAAAATGGTGGCAAAATGATGGAAAAAAATACAAAAGAACTTAGGGAAAAAATAACAAACTGGATTTCATAGGCCCCTAAATACTCATTAAATGGTAAAGGGCAATAAGAACCCAAACATGAGATATGAACAGGGTCTGAGAAAAACAAATACAGGAGAAAAGACAGAACTGGACTTGACATAAATAGCTTGGGTTCCACCATGTATATACAAAAAATTCAAGCTCTAATCCTGCTTTTGGGAAGTTGTGGGAAACTATGGGGCCGTTTTTTCACAGGATCTTCCACAGCTCTCTCAATGATGAACAGCACTCCAGGCAACATGTACCACACGAGGATCTGCCAATACGGCAGTAATGGAAAAAAATCACTGGCTCTAGTACTTTTACATAAATCTCACTTGACAGGAGGAGTGGAGGAAACCTGCAAAGAGAGGGTGTAAATATATATTACAGCTAACTTTATGTTACACATTGGATTCAGAGCAGAGCTGGGAACAGATGCAATATAAATAGTATGTCCCCTCTTTCTCTGTGCCAATCTCATGTAGGTTTCTTGTATTATTTTCCATGAGGTATACTTATGGTTTAAATGTGCAAAAATAAATTAAAATACATTACAAAAAGTATTTTGTAAGCACTTCATGCTATTTTTACGTGACCATTTGCAACCTGTTTCTTATCCATTAAAAGTAAAATGACTGTTTTTGTGAATGTGCTTTTAAGATTCATATGCAAATGACATTTATTCATTTGAGTGACACATGTCTTATTTAAAAAGCAGCCCAGTTTGAAACACTAATTCTCTTGGGTATAGGCAGGGCTAACCTTCTTTAGGCTGGTTATTTATGCATAGTTTTTAGCGATTCTGTTTTCATATTTGCACTCAGTGAAGAAGTCAATGCTTTGTTTTGAAGCAGTTTTCACACATTTTTTTCTCTTTAATCCACACTGCCTGACTGCTTGGTATAAGAATGCCCATCTCGCGGTTTGGGGGGAAAAAGCAGGAGCGAAGGAGTTCCCCTTCTGACAGTGAGGCCACAGCTGTGTGTTGAGCACCACTGCAGACAGAAATAATGAGGGCTTCCCCTGTACTAGGGTGTCTGAGCACACACTCACTGCTGTAAGAGGGCTGCACAGCAGCTTTGATCTGAAGAAGCATTGTTTCACAGCAGTGACACTAACATGGTAGTGGCATGTCAGTGTGTGTATGTGTGTGTGTGTGTGTGTGTGTGTGTGTGTGTGTGTGTGCTGTGCAGAGTGGATCACACACAGCCTTGTTGCTCGAGGTTTTAAACAACTTAGTTTTGCTCCAGGGTTTAGAAGAATCCATCAGCCAAAAGCTAGAAAGCATAGGTGCTAACTCCATCACTTACACACAGAATCCTTATGCCCACGCACTCACAATAACTCAGGGGGTTTTACTGAAATCATCTGGTCCATTCTTCCTAACAAAGCTGTATTGATCAATATTTATCTGCATGATTGGTTGTGAATCATTACTTTAAATGAAACATTCCCTTTTTCCCTTTTTTCCTGAGCACCCCAACCATCTGGAGCGAAGGGTTAAACTCTCTCTCATCAACTTGCTGAAGTCCTTCAAAGCATTCCTTCACCATACAAATGAGAATGAAGGTCAGACTGAGAGAGAGAGAGAGGTGAAGGAGGAAGTAAGAAGAGAGTCCACCCCAGTGCAGCCCATGCAAACACTAAGGTTCTCTTTTTCTCTCATATATTTTTCACATGCTCACTTTGGGACTGAGTGAGGTCAGAGATTCCAGACAGTGTCTAGTTGTGGCAGAGCTTTACTCTTCTGCAGGCAGTCTGGTTAGGAGAGACACATATACCCAGACAGAGCATGTGATAGCAGTTGCCTTAAACAAAATTGTGTCCATTTGAATAATATACATGCTTTTGTGGCCATTTAAATAGTATTCAAGCTTTGTTCTTGCTTTTATAACTATTTAAATAAAAAACACACTTTTGTGCCCCTCAGTGATGCAACAATATAGAATTTATAATTTATAATTTAACGAGGACTGTACTGTGCTTGATACAAATACCAATAACTCATTTCACTTTTAATGAATGTTAATAATTTCTCTTTAAATCAAGTTTATTTTATAATCAATATGTGGCCAACATATATTGATTACAATATAAACATAAAAAATGACTATAAAACTCTACAGAAGCATCACTAATTCAATCTTAAAGGCTACATTAAAATTGACTGCATTCAGCACACTGTGTCAATCAGAATAAACGACAATGGTACTGAAATACATGGAAAGGACTATTATGGCCTTACTGCCAGGATGTAAAATTGAGCTTTCGGTCTTCGAAAGTTCAGTGTAGAGGTGATTATCGATTATATTTGTAAGCTACAATAACTGCATGTTCCAATTTTTCAGTGAATAAATATATCTAGGAAAAAGCTACTGCTGAACATTCCACACTTTTACATATATGTCAAAAGTCAAACGGGATTGGGTCTAAACTATAACAAGCAAAAAACAGGCATGTCACAACTATTACATTCACTGAATGAGCACTGTGCTTCGTCCGAACTGATTGCTTTCTCTTTTAACTGTCTTAAACTTATTTTAAATCAAATTTTAAAGCAATTTTAAAATCATTACATTTTACATTTTTGTTTTATTGTTTTTACGATGGTTTTACTTTCTTTTTCGTGTTTATTCTTTTTATGTAAAGCACTTTGAATGACCTTTGTGTATGAAATGTGCTTTATAAATAAACTTGCCTTGCCTTGCCTACATAATTGCATACTGTACATATTTGAACCAATCACAGATTTTGGAGTTGACCACAGTTGGGAGCGACAGTGTTTAGTTTTCACAATCCTATTTACTTCTCAACAAACAGAATTTGTCCCATCCTAAACATCTGGTGCTATAAAACATTTAGAGAGTATTATTGAGCAATGTCTGATCGGCTTCTGTTTACCATCAGTTGGGGGCAACTAAATACCCAGCAACATTGATCCACACAAGCAAAAAACCATGAGAAACGCAGCGCTAGCAGGCAAGACAAGCCTATCATATCATATTCATTAAAGAAAAAGAAAGAGTGTGGATGGTATAGTCTATTGGACCTGCTGATCAATAAATGTGTGTGTCTGCTTCTCCTCCTAATTGTTGCGCTGTAAAGAGTTTAAAGGATGCATACAGAGCTGTTATTTTGAGACTGGCCCAGCAACAACAGGACTTTGTCGAACAAAAAGTTGTATTTGCTGCTAGCAAACAGTCATCTTTTTATAAAAAAAAAATGGTGTATTCACTAGGTGAATAAACAAGTTCTAAACCTCTGTACGTGCACATTTTATTTCTTGTTTTGCTGGATATTTTTTTGCCAGGTTCTTATTATTTCTGCACAAAAAGTGTAGATTTCAAACTATTATTGTAGAATGTACAGTATATATATGTTTACTTTATTTTGTATTTAAATATGTGATTGTCTCCACCTTTAAATAGAACAACAGAACAAAAGTATCTTGACCTCTAGGCATAAAGAGGACAACAGCTATTTTTCAAAGCCCATGTTTCTCAAGGAAGCTGTTTTCTTTCCACCTCTAACTGGAGCAGAGGACTGAACCCAGCTCAGTCTTACCTGTCTGCTGTCCCTCTGTGAAGAGGAAGAGGAGGAGGCACTCTTGTGTGTGGGCGTGGAAATCTTGTGGACAGGCGTGCTGCTCCTCTCTTCCACGCTGGAGGCACGTCCCTGGTGTCCTCGTGAATGGTGGTGCGACATATCCACCAAGGCAGCTCTCCCTCTCTCTTGCTCGGTCTCTTTTTTCCTCTTGTTATATCTCTCTGTCGAACACTCCTCACGTTCTCTTCTCGCCACTGATAAACAGCATGACCAGAGAAAGCAGCCTTTAAAGGGACACGGCAAAACTCACAGATTTTTACCTGAAACCCAGGGAGAAACAACAAAAAAAAATTGTTTACACAAAGTGAGAATTCACCATATGAATGCATGAATACAACTGATTATGATTAATACCACTGAAGTCTTTTTTCTCCCAGAGACTGAGACTCCCAGTAAAACTACCAGTCTATGTTGGCTAAAACATATTGCCAGAGTTCAGTAGTCATCAGTATTGGAAGTCAGTGTAAGCTCTGAGCTAGAGAGCTGGCTTAGGCTCCACTGCAGAGTATTACAGTCTCCAAAGCAGCTCTGTGATTTCCAGTGTATTGTTCTGCTGCCAGAGATTCTTCTAAAACTCCTCTATAACATTTATTTATTTAGCAGACAACAAAGTGTGTGAGTGCCCTTACTGGGCTAAAACTGCCACACTCCGAGCCCTCTATCCCAGCACTGTAGCATCTAGGATTTTACATTTGCCTCCTCTGAGTCATGAAGTGCAGGCAAATAGCTTTATGCAAATTTTACAATCGCTGGTCATTTCAATGGTCCAAACCATTTTGCAAAACACTTGTGCTTAATGCAAAAAAGCCATTCGGCACAAGGAAACACACACACACAGACACACATACATACATACACACATGCGCATATGCACACGTGCACGCACACGCACACACATACACACACACACACAAAAAGCGCTAAAATGGCTACTAAAAAGTTGTTCCGTGATGTCTTGTGAATGTTTTTGGCCATTTCTGACTCTGAAGGGGAATATCTTCCTTTTGGAAAAGACGCTTACACGTCTCCCAGTTCCAATTTGGAGCGCAGCTGCGTGGCCATGCAAGGCGAGAGTGATCACGAAACACAAACACATATTTATTTCAACACTTTGCCCATTGGGAAAGTGTATGGAAGTGGTGAACTTGGTCGTAGTGTCTGTAGGAGAGGTGTTTGTCGAGCTAGAGGCAGCAGGAAAGGGGGAAAATTGGGCTGGAAGAAGCCGCATTAACTTTCTCCAACCAGACCTCCAGAGGGGCGGTGTCTCAGCGCTGTGGCCGTAGTGTGTGTGAGAGAGCTGGGAGACATAGCGTATCAAAACTTACAACTGTCATATACTATAACCTAATTCATAGCTTTGGTTCAGTCAGTGATATAAATGTCATGACCATTGTTGCCTAAGTAATAGACTTGTATTCAATAATAAATGGTAAAAAAAATGCTTCTTGTAAGTCTGTATGGATGTGTGATTAAATGCATTTAATAAGATTATTAAATCGCCACACCATGTAATTAATTAGATTTAAAAAGTTTCATCACTTGACAGCACTAATATATATAGTTTTAGAACACCCCAATTTTTCGGCGGTTCAATGTCTCATTGTTCATTCTACAGAAAGTTCTTCACAATTATGCAGAAGTTCCCATTAGTGTGTGGCATTTATAGGTTGCTTTGCTTTCACTCTTCTGTTCATTTCATCACAAACCAGATAGATGGGGTTCAAGTCAGGAGACTTCTGGCCACTCCATATTTTCCAGTTGTTTTCTAAGGTATTTCTGGCAGAGCTTGGTTTTGGGTCTCTATCTTGGTGTAGGACGAACCTGACCAACTCGGCACATACAAGAGTTACTGCATGGAGCTACAGATTTATTTCCCACTTCTGGGTAACCTTACCATTTTTAAACCTCTGACAGTTCAGCACTACCCTTTGTACAATTTCATTATATTCATTGGACTTGAAAAGTTGGAATTTAAAGCTTAAAAAGCTTGAAACATTGAGCTATTCTAAACTTTGAACTGTGGCATTTGTGAACACACACACACACAAACACTCTCACACACTCTCACACTCTCACACACTCACACA
>JBBKCR010000002.1:13382672-13398878 GCA_037577295.1 Ladigesia roloffi | reverse complement strand
CCGGAAACAAATTCCCTGTATATGCACACACATATACTTGGCCAAATAAAGCGATTCTGATTCTGATTCTGATTCTAAATAAAGTGAATTGAGATATGTAGTGAGAGATCCGGCAGGTGGGAAGCGATCCCAGAACATAAATATGTCTCAATTAACTGAAAGAAAAAGAAATAGGTGCATCAGACACAGCTCAGTGTGGGTATTCCCCATAATGAGGATCATACGTGTTAATGGGGCGTTTAAAGATTACAACATTCCCTTAGATGTGTGTTTTTTTTTCAATAAAAACATGAACACAGCTTCAAACTTAAAAATAGCTAACAGGGCATTAACAACATCAGATTTTTTCAAGTTGACTATTAGTCCTCATACACGCAACAGAGGAACACAGGTGTCCAACATTCAGCAACTTTTATTAAAGTGCTCTGTAACAATAATGGTCAACATGAAAATGAAATAAAACAAGGCTGATACCTGATTCTGAAATTGGGAACAGCTTAAGTCGCGTCGCTACTCAGCTCCTCTGGACTAGTGTTAGCATGTTAGTTAGCACATGCCTTTCCCGGAAGGCTGAGCAGAACGCCTGTACTGTTACTGTACTTTAACACCCACTTACAGGTTCTTAAGGTCATCGTGCTGTTTGTGTGTCTAGACTGAATAATCTCCATACATGTTCATCAGTCTCCTCTGCTGCCTTGTATCTCGCCTTGTTGTGTTTTTGTGTTTTGGGTAATGCCCTTTTTATGAAGGGGCTATAATAATTGGTTAAGTCAGTTTGTCAGCGTCAGCCAGTCAGATGCAGAGATTGCATTGGGTACACAAGCACGCACACAGAGAGAGGAAACACACACAACTAGTGTATAGTCAGAGGGTGTCGATAAGTCAACTTTTCTGTTAATGACCTAAAAGCTAATAAGCAAATGTCAGAAGTCAGTGGCGAACGTATGATTAGGCCTGTCCGCCTTTTTCCATTAAAAATAGTGGCCAATCAAATATCCCATTCAATCAACAATAACCAAGCTTTACTAAACGGTAATAAAATGGTACTATAATAAAGATGAGTAAAATAAAAAAATTGCAATGATTGCATAACCTGAACAGCTGTTTATTTTCCATTTACTTTTAATTTCATTTGTTGCTATAATTGTTCTGTCTGTTGATATGAAATGATTTTACAAATTGTGTACTCAAGGCTCTACCTGGTTGAAGATTTTTTTAGGTTGAAGTGTTCAATTACACTGTTTTGAATTGTTCTTCCTTGGTCGCAGAGTTTAAGTATGAGTGTTTGTGTGTGTGAGTGTGTGTGTGTGTGTGTGTGTGAGTGTGTGTGTGTGTATGTGTGTAAGAGAGAGAGAGTGCACGCTACAATTTCTGCACCAGGACAAAGATGATCAATCGAATGAGTGGTTACTAATTATGCCCAGAGAGCAGAACTGCCATCTGCCACATCACCTTCCCACAGCAGTTACTAACAGCAATTAACATCTGGAGAGTAAAAGATGACCAATCTTCTCTTACAATCATTTCCATCAAACCATGTAGTGCAAAGATTCTTCAATGTAAAAACATTTTTTAGTGCAATGCTCTATGAAAACAGAAACTGATCCTTTAGAGGGGAAGCAATAAAGCCACACTTGTAATAAAGCCACTTTGCTTCATCCTCTATACTCCATAAAGAGCATGCTACTGGTTCCTGTTTGCTCTCCTCTGACTTTGTTGCTGGGTGTTGGCTCCAAGCTGGGAGATATGGTGGGATGATTTAAATTATGAATGCGGAGGGTTTGTGTGTGTGTGTGTGTGTGTGTGTGTATTTGTTGAGCTGGCCATAGCATTTGTCTAACCAAGAACGCTTAGTGAGCATGTTTCTTCTTGGGAAGACCTGTACAGATGTATCCTGTTGTTTAGATGGGTGTCAGCCTAAATCAGCATTTCTCATACCTTTCACTGAACATAGCTTCACATTGTTACATGACTGCACAATTACCTTAATTATATACTAACCGATATTGCAGTTTAGCCCTGTGTTAACACAAAAGACCGTAATTAATGCATGTGAATTAGTGGCATCCTGCAAGATTGCACAGATCCGCCTGCCCCAGTGGCTCAAGTGCTCTGATATTACACCACCACACATACTGAGTTGTGCAACATTGCACATTTTCACTGGTCTATAAATGATTCATGATGAATCAATATTGATAAATACCTGATTTGTCGAATCAGGTGTGATCATCACCAATTGGGTCGGTGCACGTGGTCCCCAGGGCTGGACCTGAGAACAGCTGCTGTAGAGCTTCCAGACTGTGCCTGAATGGTATGAGTCACACCACTGTAACTGAGACCAGAACAAGGTAATCAATACCGTCCTCACAGAACACTTACACATACACACACACACACACACACACACACACACACACAACACCGCAGCAGCCATAGAGCACAAGGGGAGATGGATGCTGAGCGGAAAGGGCTATTTTGTACTTGTCTATTTTTACATTTCAGAACAGAGTGAGATTAAGTCAACATGGTTGTGTAGAGAGACTCAAAGACTCATAAGTGGTGTTATTACTTAATGTTCACATGTTTTAGGGTGTTACTGCCTCTCAACAAAGAACAGAAGCCACATCCACACTGCATTCTTCACTTAGACCTTATTACTGTGCAATAACTTATTAAATTCTTACATTAATAAACAGACTAGACAAGTGTATTTGTGTAATATTTCTTAGTAGCCGGTCTGGTATCCAAACAACACACTGAGTCTCTCTCTGCATGTTACCTGTGTGTAAAATTAAGACAAGTGATGGACATATTTGACATATTTAGGACTACTAAATTATATTAAGCATTGGATTTTTACTTTAAATTTAAATCCAGAAAGGCTCTACTTGAGACAAAAGTTAATCACATTCCTTCTGATATATTTAAATCTGTTTGAGATGGTTTGGATCTGCAATATCTTCAAAAAACTGCTTGTGTATGGGTAAAAAAAGACTACTACTGTTAAATATTGCACATTGCACATGAATCAAGCAAAAGAGTAGAAACTGGGAAATGCTTTATGATTGTGGAGCCCAAACATTTAGTCAAAAAACACATCTCCATTTCCTTGCTGCGTAGATTGTTCACATTCAGCAACACTGGGGTTTTCCTCTCAGCAGAACTGATGGCAGGGGTAAGACAGAAGCAATAAACCTTTCCCATGACTCAGCAGAATCCTTAGTGCCTATGACATGGCCTCTGGAGGAACAGGAAAAGCCTCCCCCAATCTCTTCTGGCCCACGTTCACAGAAAACGGGATTCTACCTCAGTTTTCCTCTCATATCAAGAATATGCTCACACCTGCACTGCCCTAAGCCATTCAAGCACAACACAGAAAATTCTCTTTCTGCCACAATTTTCATGCTGATGCAGGAGAAGATCAGTTATGCTCCATGATCCACCATAAGCTGCTGGATTTATCCATGTTCTGAGAGACAGTCACTGATGTGAACAATAACCATAAATAGTCACGCTTGTGAACAAAACCCTCTAATTAGGACTGTCTGCTTGCCTGTCCTTCAGAGCTTGACCTCTCTAGGCTCATTAAAATGAACAAAGTAAAATACACAGTTCTACAAATTACCCTCCTAGAACTTAGAAAATAAATATATATTTATCTGCTCTTCATTTGAATGTACAACACTAACTTTGATTAGTGTAGACCCTTTAAAATGTTCATATAAGTTTTTACTCAAGCCATGTAATGAATGTGCTGCTTAACTTCATGTCCTGGGTCATGTAGAATGGACTGGATGTAGAACTAAAATACTAAGGTTTTCAAACATGACATTAAAACCATTCATCTACTAACTCTCCCTACAGTAACTAGTACATAGACCAACAGGCAAAGAAGAACTTCATTTTGTTTGTTGAAATGTATAAATTATAGAAACTAGTAGTGATAGATTTTAGCAGTTGTGGAATTTAATTTAGGTTCAAAGTTGTGGTGTAGGAACTGAGATAGCATCTGAACCACAGGTCAACAACACTGGTACCACATGCTCAGCAGGAAGTCACATGACGAATAAGGCAAAAGACTGGTGGTACTGAGATATATAATTGCATATATCAATTTGGCTCATCATATCAATAGCTTATGCTATTTAGCAACAACAGTGTAGACAAACACTACAGAAAATGGAAGGTAATTTACAATATTGTATTCAAGGTTCTAGAGACACAAAGGGCAATTATCTGCAAGTTACTGGCCCTCAGATTAAATCATACGGGGTATAAAGTTTATTTAACTTATTTTCACTTATACCTTAATGTCATCTCCTGGGTTTTTTATTATTACATACAACTCATTATAATCTAATCTCCCAGCTCTCTGAAATTAGACGATTTTTTTTTCTATCATAATGCATGTGCTACTGAGCACAAATTTTTCCTCTCACTGTGAGAGCAAGTTGCTCTGTGCTCAGTGACAGAGTGCACAAGTTACGCTTTGCATCTTTTTCAAACTGTTCAATGTGCTTGAACCATTGGGGTCCCTTGACACATGGGAATTAGAAAAACAAGTTTCCACACATGACTTACATGAGTGAGCATGTGGTGGTTACTGAATTCAACGGATAATTCATAAAGCATTTTCACACCAGTACACATGCCCACATTAAAAAAAATTATACCATTCTTAAATGTATGGCTTTGTTGTTTATTTCATACTCCTTTTAGATGTTCTTATGGCTTGTGGTCCAGACATCTTAGAATAAATGTACAATTAAACAAATCTGAAGTTTAAAGCTGGTTGAATTTTGAAAGCTGAAGCAGGATTAAACTGAACAGTTGCTCAAAAACAAAGAACCAAACTGATTAGTAAAAAAGTGAACATCTTTAGTTTTAATAGAATCTGTATACATGCCGCTTTTCCTAAGCTTTAAACTGTGATTCAAAACTATTTAATGTATTTGTAAACTAATACGAACAAGAATAATAATAACTATTTAATTCCATTGGAACCATTTAATACCATCATAGCCCAAACTGAAAATGCCAATTAAAATTTCCCCCAAACCCCCACAAAATGAATAGCAAGAATGTAGGCAATGTATTAATACATGCCTTTTAGTAGTAACAAAAAAGCATAAACAAATACAACACCAGTATTTGTCTCCCAAAACCTGACTGCCACAAACTGGCATCAAATCTGATGGAATAAGCTGCTAAAAATGAACATTTAGCATCAGCTTGTGCTTGAAGACCTTGCTAATGGTGATGAGTCATGCATAGCAACAATCCTACCTTGTATTCACACATATCGTGTGTGCTGTCCCTTACTACGGAAATCCCTGGATTAAAACATACGTTAACTTCCCCTGGCAGCGCAGGAGGGAGGGCCCTGAGTGGCTCACTTAGAATAAGCACAGAGCCAGTGACTGAGAGCATTAAGCAGCTTATTCGCCCGGCCAGATGAGTTGGGGATTTCACTATGATAGTGATCTGCCGGGGCCTGCTGCCTAGCAAAAGATTTCACCAAACAGATATATTGTGCAAAATTCAATGTGTAATAGGAATTATCCTAACATAAACAAACCAACCTATCCTACAGGATACTCTCTGTTTCCTAAAAACAGAATCACACAAACACATTCGCACACAGGCAACAGGCAGATAGAAACATCGAAGTGTTTTGTGTAAACCATTACAGGCGCTGGTAACTGAATACACCTGTTATGTGATTGGTCAGGCAGTATGTGTCCATAGTGACGGTGACACTGTCCTGTGTATTGCATAATTAAAACAATCTCTAATAGTCAACAATGGCCTGGCTTTCTTCACAGCGGAGTTAACAGAGTTTTTATAGACACTAACATTACACCACTGTGTCACGCCCACAACTGGTGAGATCTGAAAGACTTTTTTTTGTCTGCTAGGACGATTTTACATTAGGATGATCACAATTATCCTCAGCGCAAAAAAAAGTTGCAATTAAGCACAGGCTGCTTTTAATATGTTTTACATATGGTCACAGTCACATCATCCAGTCTGCTGTTGCACACACAGGTCCTGATGATGTAATATACAGCTCCTGAATCTTTTAAGAATAGGAAAGTGTTATGAATAGTCCTGTAGTGGTTTATATGAGGTACTAGGTGTGGGCAGTCTCCTCTTTCCTGTCTTAGTCACATAAGGATATCACCTACTTTGTGCAGTCTCATCTTAAGCCCTTTAAGACTTTCCTTCTTCTAAATGCTCACGTGGGAAATTAAACAAGTGGCAAACTTTGGTGTACAGATGATGATGACAAACCGGTGCCCTGAATACCATTTTACTGTCTTTCTAGCACATGCAGAGGGGGCTTTTAATGACTTAGGTGTTTCTCAATCCAGTACCATTCTAAGTGCTGCATTAAGAACCCATGGATTCTATATTAACCCCACTGCAATGTCACTACTCGACCTTGGCTCTGAGAGAACCAGAAATGCCCCTGGCTGGGCAGAAGAGTTGTCCCCTTGTTTGATAGTACCAGGCCAAGTGCACACAGAAAGGTCAGGATGACAGGGAGCAGGGCACAACGTCCTAACCACCTCGATTACAACCAGTAACGTTCAGGATGTTCTTCAAGTATCTCACAGCACCTATGCAGGGCAACTCTGGCGTTATAGAGGAACTGGAAGGAGTACAGATGAGCAGGCAGCAACACACGGGTCACCCGTTACTGACCACTGCTGCTTCTGTCAGAGGGCCCAGTGCCCAGAATCCCCCACTCTTCATAGGACAACACTGATTCCTTGTTTAGGTCACTGATCCAGCTGAAAGAACATTTCTTTAGGATCTAAGAATGATAAAAATAAAAAATAAACGTCACAGCCTGTATGCCATTCATTCGTCCTAATCAGCTTAACATCAACACCCTGGAAGCCCAAACCAAGAGTGCGTGAAAAGAAGAGACTTTTAATTAGCACGTATGACATTCATGCACTACAAAACTGTGAACAAAAACGAAAGGAAACGTGGTGAAGCAAGTCAAGCATTAGGGAAGAGCAGACGAGTTGTCTACTGACCGTTAGCTCTGTTCACAATAACGCATTTAAGAGATGCTGGAAGATCCTGATGCTGGAAATACAGGTGAACGATCTCTCTGTCCTGCCAGTGGATCTCAGTGTTTCTCCCGGGGATCCAAGGTGAGCGGCATCGTAGACCCGGCGATCGTTTTCTCTCCTCTCAAATGAGCTGGATGAAGTAAGCCGAGCTCCGTGTATGGCTGAATTTGAACGCAGCTACAGAGAACAGAACCCGACGCTCCTCCCTGCGGTAAGGATGATCTCAGGCCCGAGAGAAGGCCCGGACTGGATCTTCACTCCGAGTCCAGATGACGCAAAACACGGAGCCGGACACCGCAATCACGCTCCAGCAGTAAATATTCAAGTCAAATTGATTGATATAGCACATTATTGTGCACAAAAGGGCAGCTAAGGTGCTTTATAGGAACATAATAAAAAAGCAAATGAAATAGAATAAAATAAAGCGGTCCTTGTAGTCACTCGTGAACACAGCACACAGTGTGAAAAATATGAAATTCTTTCTCTGCATTTAAACCATTCACTACGTGAAGCTGCCAGCAATACGGCGCTTGGGTAGCAAGTGTGTGGGTACGGTCCCAAGCTCAAGGTTACCTTAGTCGTGCCGCGTACAGGAGGATTCAACCCAATGACCTTCAGATTGCAGGGACAACACTCTAACAACTAGACCAGTAGCTGCCCCAAAATAGAATAAAACAGAAGAAATAAAAAAAGATTAGAAAAAATGAAAGCACATAAAAGAACAGATATTTACAAGAAGGCAAATGAAAATAGTGCAGGTTTACCTCAACCTAAATAAGTAAAGCGGCCTTAGTCACAAGTGAACACAGCACAGCCTATTGTAAACATTGCAAAGTTTTTTTCTCCATTTATTCCATCCACCAAGTGAAGCAGTTTTTGATGCTTCTCTGCTTTTTTAAATATACCATGTCACTGTACAATAGTTTCTACAATGTTATTACACTACAAAAGTGTAAACTTAAGCCACTCTGTGAAATAAATGCCTCTTTAATCAACTAAATTCAATGGTATTAGAATATGATCGTGAAAATTACCAAACAAAATACCTAGTAAAAAAATAAATAAATACATAAATAAAGGCATAAATATAGGGTGTGTACAGATATTCCAGAAATAAAATAAGAGACCACTGTAAAAACTTCGTTTCTCAGGTTTGACATTTTTATGTGCAAGCATTGAACTGAATGGCATTGCATTAGATTTAAAAAATGGTTGACTATTTACTTTCAGCCTAAAGCAACTTTTTCCCTCAACATCAATTTTTTTTGCTTGTTTTTCATATTCGAAGAAAATAAATATTTAAACCTTATATTTTAAAATTGTATGATAGTGTGATAATCAGTTTTGCCATTCAATTACATTTCCATCTGTCCCAACAGTGTTTTGTGTTGTAAAACACATATATACTGCTCAGAAAAAGCATTAAAACTACCAACAGGTGAATAACATTGCAACAGATTATATCATTACAATGACACATGGAAAGAAAGTTAACATGTCTGGTCCCACATAAGAGCTACTGTGAAGAAACAGTGACAGAATATCACAGCATCACTGCTTGTTGAGTACAGGATTGTGTAGATGCAGACCAGTCAGAGTACCCATGCTAACTCGGAGTGCCTACAGCAGGCACATCACCAGAACCTAATCACACACCAATTGGAAAAGAGAGTCTGGCCTGGTGTGACGGCCAGTAGTGATGCGCGGGTCAGGTATTTTTCGAACCCCTGGGTCCCGCTTTTATGAAATAATTTGGCCTGCACCAGCCCCCCCAACACCACTGTATCAATCAACCCGCCCCGCATCCGCGACTATTAAATAGACATACTAGGCATTATAATTCAAATGAAAACCCGGGGTCCGCGGGTTACGAGACGACTCACACATCACTAACGGCCGGGTCTATGAGTGGCTTACCTGCATATGAGTTGGCACCAGGCGGCAATGAGGATAGAAGACAAGCAGGGGGAAGCAGTGTGACACCCCGTGTGATGTTCTGCTGAAAAATCTGGGCCTTGGCATTTATGTGGATTTTACTTTGACACGTGCAAACAGCTTAAACATTGTTGCAACCCAAGCAGACCCCTCCTTGACTACGGTGTTCCCCGATGGCAGTGGTCTCTTACAGCAAAATAATGTCCTGCCACACTGCAAAAACAGTTCAGGGTAGTTTGAGGAACAGTAGTTTGCCAACAAATTCCCATGATCTGGATCAAATCAAGCATCGGTGGGAAGAGCAGGATGAACAACTCCAACCATAGAGGCCTACACTTGCAATTTACAGGATTAAAAAGATGTGCAGTTTACCTTTCTGTGTCAAATATCACAGCACATCTTCTGAGGAATTGTGGAATGCCTTGGTAGGTCAGAGCTGTTTGGGCAGCACGACGGAACCCAAACAATATTCGATATGTCATTTTCAGGCCCAGATTGATCTGTGTACATTGTTACTGTGACAGGAATATCTTTTTTGGTCAGCGAAATATGCAAATAATAATAATAATCTGCCATTCTACAATGCTCACGGGTCTTAAGCATCACTCTACTTTTCATGCAAGCATAGACTATAAAAATCAGTCAGTATTCCTTTCTGAGATCAAATATTCAAAACTAACCTACTGTTGCAGTTCCACTAAGAACACCATTCCATATTTGTAACCATGGAATTATTAAGTTAATTAACCTAAAGGTATTTTGAACAATAATCTGCATGATGAGGATTAAATGAATGGATTCCATTAGATGAAAAAAGATCATGGCTAATTCTGAGGGTCTCAGATGGCAGACAGAAGCTCTTCTCATTATGGCTGCACAAACACATCATACATCAAACATCATTACAGGACATCTTCAATTATGCTAAGTGGAAAACATGTGCCACCTGCTGGAGGACAAAAAGTCCTACAGAATTCACAGGATTTATTCCAGATTCAGCTAGGTGTCAGAAACACTTACATGAACTTGAATGTAGTAGTGATTAATGTAGTAGAACTGATACAAAGCCAAACATGGGCTTTTCAGGCACATATCAGTTAAGTAATTACAGACAATAAGTTAACATTCAGTTTTATATACATTCCAAACATATGCTGTAATTGCACAATTATCAAATTATTGGCTTGACAGTTTTTATTAATTAATTGTCTGGAAATACAAAATCAATTAGACTAAAACATGACAATTGCTATAGCTTAGTTAACTTAATCTCTTAATGACTTGAATAAGCACTGTTAGGCAATTACTAATATTTCATAAACCCAACACAAAGGATAAACAGAATGAATGTTCCACATTGCTTCTTTATTACCGTAATCCCAAATCTAACATCCAAATAGTCACTGCTAAACCGGAAAGACTTATTCATGCAAATAAAGGTAAAAATCACAGAGGAAATTCAAGTTTGAAGTATTTATTTTATTAGTAATGAAATCAACTACATGGAGAAATTAATGTGGGTTCAGCAATTAACACTTTGAGACCACATATCAGTGGTTTTTGATTATGTGGTGCATCAAGTTAAGCTTGGTCTTCAGATTTTACATTTCAAAAAAGAACACAAAATATCTACACATGGAAAATAAATGCTGCTTAAAATAAGACACGATAATTGTCACCACAACAAAAGAATCACAAAACATGGTATGATAGTCACTGTCTGTAGCTACGAGGTCGTGTCATCGTAAAAATCCGTCCAGTCATGTCGAGGTCATGGGTCATGTCACTTAAAACTCTGTAGGAACAAACACATCAACACCAGTTACAAGAATGCCTTCTGTAGATCCTGCCTTCAATATGAATGTTAATTTGTTTGATTTTCATGTGCCCCAGCAGAAAACTAAAACTATGTTTATGTTCGGAAGGCATATTACAACAAGCAGTGGTGCCATTTCTAGCTTTGGAAAGCTAAGTACATTTTGTCACAATTGTAGTTCACGATGAAAATTCTGTATTTTATGAAAAATTTACTGAAAAAAGGACAGGAGGTCTACAGCTATCTACAGCTACGCAGGAGTACTTAATTATTATGGCATCACTGAGAAAGTACGTGGCTTGATTACAAGTTTACAGCACACCCAAATTTACAGGAAATTTACAAGAGGCACGACCAAGTCCATATAGGCGTATATAAATATCTAAAGAAAGGGGTTAGGAATACTTAAACTATCCAGTGAAATTCTGATAAAAACATTAGTCTTAAGTTTCAAATGCTTCCCCATTTATTGGTGTGTAGTCTGCGTCCTGTCTCATTACTGTAATAATGATTTAACAGTCATGAACAGGCTTCTCAGTTGGTTGCTGACACAGACTTTGAAAAAAAGTCTTACCAGAAGTTGTGACCTACCTCTGATGATGCCCATATGCCGATGTGGAGGTTGAGAAGGTCAGTAGGTTCTCTGGCGTTTGTGAGACTCCTCTTTAGGCGGATCAGCAAGCATGACCTTCATTTTCACACCATTCACCACTTTCCCATGCAGAGCTACCATGGCATCGCTTGCATGCTTTCGATCTGCATACTTAACATAGCCGACATTCCGACCCGGCACCAGGTACACCTCTACCAGGGAGCCGAAACGACTGGGGAAAAACACAGCCATACACACCAACACACACAGGCTTTCACTCAGTTATAAAATATCAAATAAAATCAGGCTACATCAATTTGACGGATTTAACTGACCTGTTGCCTGAGAGGCAACATCTGGGAAATCTGGCCTACTGGTAAGCTTTAGTAGTCCTCACAGCCACAGCCTATTTTTGAAGTCAGCTAACAGTCTTTCATTTCTAGACAAAGTTTTTCTATTCCATCAGACACATTTTTTTCAAGTTTACTTAGTGAGTTTAAGCACAACACTCACAGCATTTATCAGAACCTGGCTGCAAACGGATTGCTCCCAAATTCGACTAAGCCCTAATATGTCAAATCAGTGCAATATAATTTAGTCCATTCAAATTGTAGAAATGTGATATTTAAGTTAATTTGACAAGGAATTCCCAAATTTCCATAACTAAAAGTAACTCTCAATATCAATGAATGAAAATTGTTTAGTCCCAAAGCTGATAAGTGGATACACACCAGAACACATCTTCCAGAACATCTACCGGTAGTGGTGCAGGGTTAAAGATGACAAACAGTCTCTCTTTGACCGCACTGTCAGGAGGAGCCAGTTTCTTATGAGGGGGTAGAGCAATATCTGTCTGTACACGTGGCTTCTGTGGTCCAGATGGTGGTGGTGCTGCATAGCCCTGTAAGTCAAAATTCATTTCACTTCTCTGGAGTCTTAATAGGGTCATTACCATTTGAAAGCCCCTGTTGTTGTAGTTACATGCTGCCTTTCTGACCTTTAATTATACAGATAACATAATTACACCCATGGTGCTCAGCATTTCAGAATGTATTGAGTCGTTTTTAAAGACTGTTGCTTACTGCACTGGTCTTCATTAGTTGGGGTCCAGAGGGGCCATTCCACACCATAGACATCATCTGCGCTGCCACCAACTGCATAGCCATCTTCCCTACTGGGCTATATTTAAAAAAGATGATTTTAAATCAGAAGTTTGATGAAATCAAGCCTAAAAAAAGATCACATTCCCAAAACAGACAATAATTTAAAAAGTATGCTATTTTGCTAAAGTAATTAGACACCTGTCCATTAAAACTGATTTTTTTTATTCCCATTGCAAACCTTAGGTAGCAAACTCCTCGTATCTGCCAAACCCTCCAGATCCACCACCCCCAGTCACCACTTGGCACTGCACAACAAAATCTTAGGCGTGTGGAGTGGCTCAGCTATGAAAAGCCATTTCAAGAAACTCTTGATGCACAGTGATAATGTTGAACTCTATAATGAGCAGTTATATGTTACATTCTTCAAGATTCAGTAGTCTACAGCTTTGCAGCTGAGCTGTTGTTTTGCCTAAATGTTTCATAATTTTAACACACACAAACTCAAATATCTCCTTTATAATACACTTTACTTCAGAGGAAAGTGAGCAGGTGTCAATAAACAGTTCTATTAAATGCCCCCAACCTGGTCCTGTCCTCTCCATCGTCAATGTATGTAACAGACAGCCTATTTCCAGGAGGATATTCAAATCCATTCAGCTTCTCTTTAGCATAGACTGCCGAACCCAGGTTATTGTATCGAATCATTGCTTGTCCTGTGGATAAAGATAATTTTCTGTGTTAATAAAACAGTCCAAATAATTCTGTTTACAAGGCAAAAAATATCAGGGGAGTACATTATATATAATTTATGAGAACACACCATGTAAAATGGTGATAACTGGACTTTAGCGATTATGCACCCTCAATAGCAGGCAGATATAAACCACCAAACCACCAACCACCGCTAATCAGTTTAGTCATGTAAGTGAGTGCTCTGCATGCTGAGCAGTATATGGTACCTTTGCTAAAGCCATATTGGTCTCTCTGCATTTCACAGTAGTCCATCCCAGGAATCAAATCAAAGAGGCCATAGATCTGATCCTGTGTGACGGGTGAGCGTGATGACACCATCAGGCATCTTGTGATCAAGTCTGAGTTCCACATATCTCCAGCAGCATAGCTAGTAGACTCTGCACCTGTAGGGCACAATACACAATCCAGTTTTTAATAAAATAGTCCTTACAATTGTTTACATTCAACACAGATTTCCCAAAACAATTGATAAAGAACTGCATGGGGTATTTATATATTTAAATAGCTATGTTTCTGGTACAGTGTGAATCAATAATCAGAAACAGGATTACCCCAAAGTTTAATACATACCAAAAGGATAGGCACTTAAGCATGGCTCATTGGCTGCATGATCTAATCTTGAATTGCCAAAGTATTCATTCTCTCCCGAAGCATTTTTTGACCTTGGTTCAGCAAGTATGGCTCTGAATGCTACGGAGGAAGAAAATCACATTACAGTCATGTTTTTATATACACAGCTCATTATATTTTCATTGTAGTTTAGTATATACACTGGGGAAAAGACAACCACATCACTTACTTTTGTCACAGTTTTCTATAGCTGTGGCAGCCTGGGACGGCTTATGAAACCTGACATAGCCCAAACCTTTACTCTCCCCTGTAGTTTTATTTTTTATTATTATCGCATACTCTATATCTCCATAAGCCTACAAGGGAAAAGAACAGAACACACAAAAGGGAAGCATGAATGTCAGGTACCTCAAAGTCTAGAATAATATCTGTTAACCAATAACTGTAGGTGACCACCTCTGCTTTTATAACAAGTTAAGTGATTTTGACTGGCCTCTTTGCAAATGTAAGACTATAGGTAGATAGCAAATTATTTGTACCATTAAACTGAAAGCTAAAACTTGATAGGATACTATGTAAATGTTTACAACAATGTTAAATAAAACAATATCAGTTACTTATATAATACCAAATAATACTAATAAAATAATGTATAAATATACACACAAGACCATTACAGTACCTTGAACGTCTCTTTCAGATCCTCTTCTGTGAAGGTTTTGGGAATCATCACAAATATTCGAGTCAGCTCTTCATCCTCCACATCTCTGTGGCTTCCAGAAGACCTGGACTGGGCTATGAACACCTGACCAATAAAACAAACAAAATAAACTTTTTTTATTTACATGATAATGAACTTTCAACATTTAGACGTTTAAAATAAATAACTTAAAAAGTATGTAAATATGTATATACACGTATATATGTACATATATATGTATATTTATATACATATACATATATATACACATATAATATATATATATGTATGTACACACACCTTAATGGGTTTAGTTCCCTCAGCCAGACATCTCCCGTGCATTTCTTCCATGGCAGTACATGCTTGAGAGGACTTCGAGAATTTTACAAAAGATACTCCTTTAGACTCTTTGGTCTGTTTATCTTTTACCACCCAGATATCCTGAATTTCACCGAAGGCTGAGAAATTCTCCCTGATTAAATCCTCGGTGATGGATTTACTGGTAACGAGGAACAGGCGACTGTTCGGGGGTTCGTCCAGATAGGACGACGGCCTATTGTAATCTTCCATGTTGCAGTGAATGCGGAGCTGGCTTCCTCAGCTAGCAAGGGCTTTTCGCTCTTTTAACTCTACAGAACAGAAGCCACGGAGCTTGAAAAAACAAAACGTTAATTTGTGTGATAATATAGCTGATTAACGTTAAAATAACGTTAAAATAGTTAAACAACGTAAGATAACCACAGTAACACGACAAAAGACCAAATTTGTAGCGCTATCGTGACCAAACCGCCCTACGCAGCTCTGCACCAGATAACATTAACGCTCACACATTTCAAAGTAAAGGCCATTCTCGAGGTCCGTAGGTTTAAAAAAATAAGAAAAAAATACGTTTCCTACAATGAAAATGTTAAAATTTAATTTATATAAATTACCATAAAATTATATATATATTATCTTACTATACCTTGTTATGTATATGCGTATTATACATTGTTATATCTATTTATAATACCTCGCTCTAAATAAATGTTAGCTCCCATAATAATCATTTTAAAAAATTATTTTTATTATTAGGGGACATATCTTATATTTATAGCTTATATATTGCACTAAATAAACGTTTCCTACCGTTATACTGAATAAAATATATTATCATGAGTTCTCTGAAAATCACACAGGAAATGAAGTATGTTTATATCCTATATCTACCCTTAACTGTTTCTTTTAAATAATTAAAAATAAACGTTTGAAAAATTTGTCTTGTGTCCAAAATTACCAGGGGGCCGAGGGGGGCCAGTATGTTTTAAGGGGGGCACGAGGGGGCGAGGTGTTTAAGGGTTTGCTCTGTTTGCTTTGTTTTGAAACGCCTTCTCCAGCTACAGTCTACTTCCAAATATCTTTGGTCATCCAGTGAGTTCTATTTAGTTGCTTGATTGCAACTTAAGGGTGACTGGGCTTTTGCTGATGTGGCACTAAATTTATGGAACTCCTTGTCTGTGAGTATCACATTTTCTCCATTCCAGTCTTTTAAAATAGGCTCAATACTTAAAGCGATAGTTCACTCAAAAATGAAAATTTAATGTTTATTTGCTTACCCCCAGGGCATCCAAGTCGAAGGTGACTTTGTTTTCTCAGCAGAACACAAA
>JBBKCR010000002.1:13368137-13382572 GCA_037577295.1 Ladigesia roloffi | reverse complement strand
TATCGGTATCGGCGAGTACTAAAATGCAAGTACTCGTACTCGTTTTCAAAAAAAGTGGTATCGGTGCATCCCTAATGTAAATGATGTTTGTGCAATAAAATTGCAGAGTGTGTCTGTGCATCACTATATCTGTGTCAGACAAATCTTTCTGTAGGTTTTTGGCAGTTGTGTGGGAGATTTGCTTTACAAATGAACGGTATCTTAAGGGATCACATTTTTGTTCACCCTGAAAATGTCTACACTCAGTGGAGAGATTGGTCTGACAGTGAATAATTGTAGGCATAAAATAGAAAACATGTTGTCTAACTATTTACATTCATTACAAACTTTTTCCAGAATTCCTTGGCACCCTGTCTCACTTCTTTTGTGGGCATCATTAAACAGGCTCTAGTGGAAGTGAAAGATAGCAATACAGATTTTGATTATGGATTTTTCTATATGTGACTGGCCTAATGCTTCTTAAACCTAGTGAACATGTGGCTACTTCAAAAACTGTTTTTACTTCTCACTATCTTTCACTGCATTACATTAACGAATAAAGTAGAATAAACTGAAAGTCCTTTGCATGACGTTCTTTTCCGGACTCATTTCAGTTGGTAGAAACAAAGATTTGTTTCTTACTTTTTTGGTACTGGTCTGAAATTTTCACAACATTAATAAATGTATATATTGGCTACTCACATTCAAACATTTCTATGGTTCTATTATTCTATGGTTAAATGACCTGACAAAAAAACTACAGACATAGAAGTTTGATCAATGTATGTCTACCCCAGGAGTATCACAGTAAGTTAGGTCAGTCAATGGCATATCTAGTATACCCTCTGATAGGAAAGTTCAATGAAATTCCTTTTCATGTCTATGAAAGGGACATTACACCTTCAGAAATGGACATAAAACATCCAAATGAAAAATGGGACTATGAATGTATGTGTGGAAGCATCTTATTTACCAGTCATATTGCATCTTCGGTAGTGTTACAGGTGTTATTCAGTGTGTAGTGTAAATGAAGAGCAGCAGAGCAGAGTGCTCCCTTATACCAGTCTAGCTTTGATCTCTGTCTGCTGTCGCGAGCTGATGAATTATATAATACTCCTTTGATGTATCTTTGGCAAAGATTCGTTCAGATTCTCTCCTGTATCCTTCTGATTCATGCTATCACATTGCATTGTTACACAAAAATGGTCCCATAATATGTATTTGACACATATGCTTTGCCATTAGTTGAGCTGCATGTATTATAGTGAGTGCAATAATTTACTACTGTTTCTGTGCTGTGTGTGTTTTTGCATTAGGCAGATCAGTTCTCTGGCTTTCATATACGCTCAGTTCTGTGTGTGCCCATTTGGAACAGCAACCATCAAATTATTGGTAAGTTAATCATTACTCTGTGAACATGTGCATTTTGTTCCACAGTAGTTTGCTTCTATTTGTGTATACAATTTGGGCAGTGCTGGTCAGATGGCATGTTTTGTTGATGATTTTTAAGTGAAAAATAAGGACCACCCCCCTACAGAGAACATACATTTGCACAAATTTCAAATGCACATTTAATGTTCATTAATCAATGTTCAAAGCAGGCTATGAAATACTGGATATGCAAAATGCATGTAACATTCTATGTTGTGGTTTATTGGTTTCCAAAATGTTAGCAAACAAAAATAATTTGTGCATAAACATTGAAAACTGAAGAAAAAATTCCATATTTAATGGGGTTACCTACCAAAGATGTACACGTGTTTTCACACGAAATTCATATGTGAGCAATATGTGATGACATATTTTTGACCCATTTTAATAAGAATGTTCTGTGCCATGGTCTATGACTGTGTGTAAGAATATTGTAGTGAGAGGTGAGATGCTGTGCATGCTTGAGTGTGCATGAGAGACTTTTTGTATGAATTTATTTTTGCGCTGATATATTCATATTGCGACAAAACAGAAGATGGGGGAGCTGGCTCCAGACTCTAGAGTGTATTGAAAAGTACCACAAGATTTCACAGGTTTATTACACATGGCACCCAAACAAGAAATATGTAGAATATGGCAAGCTGACCAGACTGGACAAGTAGGTAGGCCCATTCATTCAGAAGGCTACATGGCCAACAGTCTGATTCAGTAATATTCAGAGACTAGATCTTTACTGAAGGAATGAATTTTTACAATTAGCTTCAAATGTCTCTGATTGCTGGAGCTACTATGATAGTTTTCTTAGCCTGTACCACCATTAGCTTTGACACTGGCTTGCATTTGGATAATTCAGAAGAGCAGAAGAACAGGATTTACAGAATGTACATGTCGAGCATCACAAATTAAAGACATTCATGGCACATGCTCATAATTTTTTGACTGTATCTGCCTCGGAGTATAAACAATGTACACTCATATGGATGAGACTGAGTATTTTAGCAGTGCCTCAGTCCATTGGATTTTAGATCAAGACACGTCTGCCATGAGTACACATGGAAACTCAAACCAATAAGAAAAAACTGATTTCATAATATAATATGTAACAATTCCCACAGACATTACAGATAAGATGCTTTAATCTACAGCTTGATAATAATAGAAGTAGATCTATCATGTTGTCTTTTTCTCACTAATATTTAGTGATGGGTTTTCTCTTGGGTGCAAAGACATCTCGAATTAGCTTCTAGGTGCATGTTAACAAAAACAAAGAAGACATGGATGCCAAATTAAAACTGCTCCTGATGTGAGGGCAAGGGTCTTAGTCTGTTTATGTATTGTGAAAACGTACACGCACAATACAAGTTAATGTGGATCTGTGTTATTGGGCCTCATTTGTGTATGCATGTGTGAGAAGCAGAAAGAGCAAGAGGGTGAGAGTGTGCATGCTTGTGCAGGTCGTGTGGCATGTGTGGGTGTGTATGTGTGTGGGTGGACTATCAGGAAACGGACTGAAAATCATTATAACTGCACAACAGCAAGTAGAGGTTCAGCACAGAGTCAAGGATGTGTTCATTCAAAAGGATGATCGTTCTCTTTCTGTCGCTCATTCTGCTTCTCTCTCGCTCTTTCTACCTCTTGAAGGTTAGAAGAGCAAGGAATTTCAGCAACAGATGCAGTATTTTTCAAATCTGCTGTTACTCTACAATTTGCCTTGGGAAGGAATTTCATCCATTCTGTTTGGTGTAGCAAATGATTTCACGCTTGCAAGCTTAGTCCCTGTCTGTCTATAAAAATGGAATCCTCTATTAACAGCCAATTAGACTCTTGAGCCCAGCCCCTGATTTCTTTAATGAGTCTGTAAAAGGGATGGAAAAGTAAAAGAGGTTGTTTTCTCTGTGGCATTCTGCCCAAACACAGGGCTAGAACACAAAGGCAAGCAAAGATATTCCCACAGCAGATTCAGGCTTACGATGACTATGAACTCACGATTACACAAGCAATATTCTGTGTCACCACTACACAGAACACACACACACATACATGTACACACACACATATGCACACACTCCTGTCTTTTATCCCTTTCATCTGCACACACCTCTCTCATCTACAAAAAACTTCTCCTCCTGTCCCAGATATTTTATTAGCTCTGAGACAGAGTGAAGTGTAGACTGAGAGAGCATCAGCCTTTTCAGCACTGCTCACTAACTGGGGCTGTACATTTACATTCACACATAATTATTTCTTTTTTTTGGTTTTTATATTCACTGTATGTTTTTATTCCATTCTTATTCTATACTGTTCTGTTTCATTCAAGAATTTACGGAACTGCATGATTACGTCTTTCAATCATTATTAATGTCCTTTAGGTTTCCTTATTGTTTATTGAGTCACAGTCTTGCACTGGCAATACGAGTGTGTTAATCTTCTTCTATTCTTTGCAGTTCTAGCACCAGGCTCGTAAGCTATCAGGTTTTTCAGTGGACATTGCTGATGAGATGACAAGATAATAAAAGACCTTTATTGGTGCCATAAGTGGGAAATTTGCTGTAAGCTGGATCTGTAGAGGAACAGAAGGGCCATATCTCAAGGACAGCAGCACCGTAGCTGTGGGGCTTTTACTGTATGATAATGTTTCCAATGGGTTTTACTTCTGGAAGAGTGGCTATGGTGTTGTGTATTCAGAACAAGGCTTAGAAGAGTGTACTTTGGAGCAGTAGCCACAAAGTTGTATTTGTAGAGGAGCAGCTATGAAGTTTTATCTCTAGGGTACCAGCGATTAGATTGTACTTCTAGAGGAGTAGCTATTGGATTGTTGTAGCTATGGTTTTGTATCTCTAGAGCACTAATGTAAGGTGTATCCCTACACTAGTAGCTATAGTGTTGTGTCTCTACAGTTGTGCCATTACATCAGTAACTATTGGACTATGTTGCTGCAGTAGTATATTAAAAATTGTATCTCTAAAGCAGTAGCTATATTGTTGGATGTTTAAAGTATTTGGTACTTTAAAGTAGTAGGTCTGTAGGTCTAAGAAACATGCTGGTGTGTTGTATGCTGAGATCAGTAACCATAAATTTGTATCTTTTGGTAAGTCCAGCTCTGCATCTCTAGAAATCTCTTGGCATGCATCACTAAGCTAAAAGGCTGTATCTCTAGAGCAGTAGCTGCTGCACTCTATCTCCAGTGCAGCAGCTCTATGCTCAGCTTTATGAATGAGCATAATGAGGGGATGTGTGGGAGGATGAGCAGGGGGCTGAGGGGAGGGGTGTCTGTCGATAAATGCACAACCAGCTTTAATTGCCCGCCAGCATTCACCACACTGCTGAGACAGAGAGAGAGAGAGAGAGAGAGAGAGAGAAAGAGGAGAAGAGAGATATTTGACTCCTTTATTGGAACGGATATAATGGTTGGCTTATTTTAATGAACAGGCTGCCATAATAATAACAATAAAACCCTCATCTTGTATGGGCAACAGTATGAAGAAGGGATGAGAGGAAAAAGTCAGACATATGCTGCACTCAGTGTGTGTTTGTGTGTGTATGTGTGTGTTGCAGGTGTGGCACAGGTCCTGAACAGGTTGGATGGGAAACCATTTGATGACGCAGATCAAAGACTGTTTGAGGTACAACAAACACGCTGGGTTTGGGTGCTTTTACTAGTACTATTTTTGCTGATGCTTTATAATATTTTCACCTTTTCTCTTGTCTCTCTCTGTCTCTCTCTGTCTCTCTCTGTCTTGCTGTCTCTCTTTCAGGCTTTTGTGATATTTTGTGGCTTGGGGATTAATAACACCATAATGTACGATCAGGTGAAGAAATCTTGGGCCAAGCAGTCGGTCGCACTGGATGTAAGTCTTTCCTTAACAGCTAGGCATGTTGAAATGTCCATAAACATAATACTCGTAATAAAAATATATGTAGGAAATATTCAGACAGAATGAATTTGATTGGTGAGCTGTTGCCCTAGTTTTGGAGTAGCAGGGGTAAGGAGGGGGTGGAGTTTTATGACTGTGCGATAGCCTACGGCAGCTATGACTCATTCAGGACACTGAACTGACACCCTGCTACTAACCCCACCTCAACGCCCAAACTCCCACTATTCACTTGTGTGTGTTTCTCCTCTCTCTCACTCTTAATTCCTGCATCCCCCTATTTTTTCCTCTGCCCTTTTGGCTTTTTGCTTTTCTCTCAATCACACTTTCCTTTCGTCTGTCTCTAGTAGCTTCTGTACCACTGACCACAACTCTATTTCTCTCCGCTCGCTTCATCACTTTTCTATGTGCACTCCCACAGTAACTGTAAGGTGACATGCTTATTTTTTTCATGCTTGTTTGTTATGCATCATTGCACATTGGATTTATAGTAAAATAAATCCTTCATATTCATTTGTAATTTAACAAATGAAAACAAATCTAAATAAGCTCATTTAAAATCTGGAACCCATTAACCTGTTGGGTATCTCCTCTAGTGCCCCATAATTCCAGAGATGTAATGCAGTCATTTTCAGTTCCTACTTGACACCATGCTTATGCTATTCTTCATAGCTCAAGAAAGGATCATTTAACATGCTGTTCAGGTTCAGTGACTGACATAGACAGCCAGTAGCATTACACTTTCTGGTCTGAAACCCCTACAGTTACATTCATGCATATTATCACATTATTGTTCTGCTGCAAGGAGAGTCTTGTCAGTCATTAAGTTGGATCTGGGCAGTTCAGATGCTTTAGTGTGAGCTAGAACTGTCACCTCATCAAAAATGGTTAAATGTTGAGGTGATTATGCTTGCCTATGTCAGGTTAATACTCAGCTGTCCATATGAATCTGTCCCATGTTTCTTTATTATATTTAAAGCTTTAAACTGTCTTGAGCTTTAATTGTAGTAAAGCGTTTGAGGTCCTATATAGGCTTTCGGAATTTTTTGGTGCTCACTTTGAGAGTTAGCAGCAACAGACTTCTTCTAATTTGCTCTTATTTTGCATAAACTTATGATGCAAATAAACAGCTGTTCAAGAAATCAAATGTCCAAATATTTGCAGACACACTCATCCAATGTTCCGTATTAAATGTAAATTAGTGACACAGTTCTTGCAGCCACAACTCCTAATTTTTTTTATTTACACTTGATGTTGGAACAGTGCTGTTAGTATTTGATTGTTATCCACTATAACATTAGTGAGTCCGGAGGGGGATTACTTGTAACAGTGGGATGGAACCCCTTTGGAGGGTCTATAGGAGCATTTTTAAGAGCTTCTTTTTGGAATCATATACAAGGCATGCACTGAACATTTGCCCAATAATTGTTTTTTAAAGAATCTCAATTGCACGTTTGATATCACTTGAAAACATAACATCCTGCTCATTAAGCAGAGTACAGCAATGCAACAGAATAAAAAAGGAATGGCCTTGCTATCATTGTTTTTATTTTTGAAAAACATCGCAAATCGTAATGTCAAAGTGCAAATCATAACATCAAACAGGAAAATGGTTGTTTTGTTTCAATGGGCATTTATTTTCTTCTTCAGCTAAGAATGTTCATTACTAAATTAAATGACTTGCTAATGTGTTTACATAATTATTTCACATTTTAATATATAAATCATTATTAACATTTAAATTATAATATTCAAAATAATATAACATAACCTGCAATGGTTTGTTTCCATTGTTCTTTCTTTTTTTTATTTGTGCCAGTCCTGTATGTGATGAGAGCCTTTGTGGCGGTACCTTAAAACAAAGTTCCTCATCTAGACTGGACGGTCATGATGTTCAGTTATTTATAGACTGTACCATACCTCTCTAACATTCAAGACTGCTATGCACCTCTGAGGTACCCTGAGCAAGGTACCATCCCCACACACTGCTTCCGGTTGCTGTGTTCCCGGTTGCCTGCTGCTTCACTTGGTGAATGGGTTTAAATACAGAGGAACAATTTCATGCTGTTCACACTGTGTGCTGTGGTGACAGAATGGTCACTTTCACTTTTATTTTTTTTACTCTTACTGGTAAAAGTGGTAAATTACATGCTGAGTGTCTGTGTGACCTCTCTGCATGGCTCTGATTTCATTTAGAGAACCCAAGTAATGGTGCCCAAATTTAATCCTGGATGCCCACATTCACTCCATTCAGCTTGATGATTTCCTGACTTAACCAGGCCTACTCCATATCACATGTTAAATCCCAGGTTTAGTGTTTTAATTGGGGAAAACGTAGCTGGACACTGGTCCTTCGAAGCTGGCTTAGGCCATTTTTGACCTAGGTTATCAATAACATCTAGCATTTCGTGTTTTTGTACAATAAGTAAACACTCACATTATGAGTGTGTGACCTGATCTCATGTATATCTATGTGTGTTTCCTGCCCATGGATTTCCTTTCAATGGATGTGGCTTTGTGCATAAGCAAGCTATTTTAAAGTAGCTGATAATGCAGACATTGTATGTACAGAGTTACTGTAGTACTGTTTGCACTAATGCAAAGGGTATTCAGTATTTGATATGCTCTGTTGAGGAAGAGCACACATTCCCTCACACATTTTTAGTCCATATTGCGCATAATGTGATAGTACCTTTGAGGAGACACACACTGAGGTGTGTATTTGTGTGTATGTAGGGTTCTATAGATTATATGAGTATGGAGATGATGCTGAATAAACATGAGCAAGCTTGATCAAACAAGGAAGTTAGAGACTAAAGCGCTGGAGTTTATTTCTCAGCGGATACATACAAACATGCCCGCAAACACACACACACATACACAAATACACCCAAGTTGCTTGGGAGCAAATATGTGCTGCATATTTAAGGGAGAAAGTGGGATGTACTACTTTATTATCTGATTCTTTATACAGACAGGGGCTTTGATGCTGTTTTTTTAAATAAGTATGTGTGTATGTGTATGTATGTGTGTGTGTGTGTGTGTGTGTGTGTGTGTGTGTGTCTGAGGTGGCGGGGGGTATTGGGCGGTATCAGCACAATAAAGTATTATAATGGAGTGAGTTCACCGTATTGGGTTCGGGCTGAGAATAGGTATGCATTGTATTTGGATGTCCCTAGTATGAATACCGTGGAATACGTATTCACTAGTAAATGAATATTAATTCACTTCCATCTACAAGTAAAAAAACTATGTTTTATATATACTATGTAACATGCATACACAGAGGTTTACAATAGTATTCGTCCTCTTTTGGATTGTAAAATATATTCATTATGTTCCTTAAACAACATTAATGTTGAGAGCTATTTTGATCTGGTGTATTTTCAGGGCCAAAAAAAACCTGAAATGTGCTGTTTGCTCTGGAAGGTCCAGGTTTACACAAATGATAAATTAATCATAAAACAACACAAACATAACACTCCTATGACCATAATTAAACATAATTAGGTTCTAACTTTGAGCTCTTTAAGTAAGGTGGTCTTTCTTGCCATTTTCCTTTTTGGAAAATCACAGAAAAAATTAAGACAAAGGACTATTCTACTAAACAAAATCACTGAAAAGCTCAAGGCAGGAAATGGCTACAAAAATATACAAAAAAGGTTTCAGTGTTCTGGCTCCATCATCAGAATGTGGAAGGTTCTTTACTGAACCCAGACCCCTACTAGTACTGGCCATTTCTCAAAACTAAGCATCAGTGCAAGACATTGACTGATGAGAGAAGCTACTAAAAATCCAACTGTCTGAGTGTGATTTGTCTCTAATTCTATAGGAAATGCTATAGTTTACTTTTCTTAAGCTAATTTTCCTTTATTTGAATTTCTTTTCTTCATTTATAAATGCAGAAACCCTGAAAAACGTACAGGAATACATACAACAAGGGTGTGAATCTGTGACATCACAATGACATTAACGTTAGGTAAAGTGTCACAAATACAACCTTTAGTGAACTGTACAAATTTTTGTATAACGTCATAGTATGCTAATCAATTTATTTAGATTCTTGGAAAATGGACATAAAAACATGCAGAGGTTTAGAACATTTTTTAGCAAACATAGGTTGCTTGTAAGGTTCAGAAGGTATTTGTCATTGCTTGCACAAGGAAAAACTTTAGGACAGGGTGTGAAATATGGTACCTTAAGGTCAAAGTGCCCATAGTTACCGAATTACCCTGTAATAGGGTTCAAATAGGCATCGTATTGACACTTATCGATACGTTTTTTCAGGTTGGAGCTGGAATTTTTGTATGCAGCGATGTTGCTATTTTTGGTGCACACAGCCTGCATTGCATTATGAAACTGTTCTTTCTCACATCTTGAAGTGAAAAAATAGAGTTGATTTGAGGCCACGGGTGATCTGCCCCCAATAGCTCACACACGTCATCCTCTGCGTCAGCCATCATCTTTCTAAATGCGCACTGAACTTAAGCGGGAGATGCGTAGCAAACTCACGAAGCAGACTCTCCAACGTCTTGCGAGACTTAAGATCAAGTCACTTAAAAACGAATTATTATTTTATATATCTAATAGTTGATTGTTTGGTATCCACAAATTTTTGTTTAGTTTACTGATGGTGCTACAATGCCAATATTGTCCACGCTAGTTATGAAAAGAACTTAAATTACAATCAGAAAATGTCTTCACAGTTTGTATGGTTGATATGGATTTGGATACCAATTTACAGCTGATTCGAATACCATCCTGGTGCTGATTGAAGAATGAGGGTTGATGACTGTCCAGAAGAATGAGTTATTTATAATATCCTAAGCCAACAAACCTAATTTTGGACTATTTGGTTGATTTAAATTCAGGTGCTTGTTATCAGTGTCAACCATTTATCCATTGTTCTAAACAAACAAAGCAACTTTTGGACAATAAAACCTTTTTCCTGGTTTATTACATCTTGGGAATTTGCACATGTTATACTTTTTACAGAGCTTTTTCATTTAGCTGGGTATATAAAAGTAGACTGTCCAAATTACCCTAGATTTGTTACAGAAATCCATTTGCCTTATTATTTATTCTGACTAATGTGCAATCCAGAATTTTCTGCTGATATCAGCCTAATACTGACTATTGGGCCAGTATGTACACTATTCCAATAATGATGTGCCATCTCTAATTGGATATTGATTATCTGGGAAATATGTGATTGGATCATCAAATCCCACAAAGAATTTATTGAAATACCTTAGTCGAATTTAATAATGCTTTTTTTAAATGTGCTTTTGAAAAAAAAAAATCAAGCATGCAGTGGTTTTTGCAATAAATTTTTAGGCAGTGTGCCAGTCACCATGCAACCAGGTAGACAGGTTCACAATGCAGTGGCTTCATTTAGCTACTAATGTGGAATGTGAAAATGTGCTGAACACCTAATCTAAAGCTAAAATACTTAATGTGATTGAAGCATTTGTGCATGTGCCTTTATCTTTCTCTGTCTTCCTGCAGGTGCTGTCATACCATGCCACCTGCTCCAAGACGGAGGTGGACAAGTTTAAGGTGAATGTTGATCTGACCCGTGTAATGGTGTAAGAAAACAGACTTTTTCTTGGAAATTTGAAACAAATGACCCTTTGTTAACCAATGGCAGTTAATTTACTGACAAATTAGAGGCAGAAAAAGATCAATCTAATCGTTAGCATGTGGTCAATGGCAACACATTAACACACTAACAAACAAGGTGTCAAACAGTTACAAATGTTTTCCCCTCTAAATACATTAATAAATGATCAACCTTTCTAAAAAACACAATCTCCTTTTTTAACTATGTGGCTGATTGAAATGAATTATTTAAAGCATGATATATGAGTCAGCGCAACAACTCATGTACACATACATTCAGATTGATTTTATTGGACCCTATGTTTTAATGATTAAGCCAGTTAATAGCTCATCAGTGTTGCTACATTATTGATACTGAGTTCTCACTCATTTCCTCGACAGTAACATCACATCCATCAAATCAGACTTTTCCTTAAGCATTTTATCTGGAAGTTTACTGAACATTTTTCTGAGCTCAGAGTCCTGTAGGGTTTCACTAATGTGCCTCAGTGTCTGTTTACAGCCTAGTACTGATCGAATGAAGCAGACTGGAACACTCTGTCTTTTGCTCTTCCTGGGAATGTCATTTAAGACAATCTTTTATACACACTGATCTCTGTCTTTCTCTCTTTTTCTCACACACACTCTCTCTTTCTCACTCTCTCTAACTTTCAGACACCTTTCTTTCTTTTTTCTTTCATTCTTTCTTTATCTCATACATTGGGCCAGATTTTCAGGGTCAGTCGCGCATTGTCTGAAGTCTGAAGCGCTGTTGTTTTTGGAGAGGGGCCAGCGCAAACTACTATGATGCCGATAGGAAAAGTGAACGTCGCGCCTGGTGCATAGTTCAAATGGGTTGTCTAAAATGAGTAAATTAGTGTGTTTTGGGCGTAGTATGCAATAAAAGAATCAGAGTTCACACTCTCACTCCCTTAAAATACCCGGTGCATGTTCCATGGCGTGCTGTGTATAATGAGGTGAAGACACGGGAGCAATTGATCTTCGGTGATGGAGGGAATCCTCCCAAACCCCACCTATTCATTTTAAAAGAGTGTATTTAGTGTAGAGTAGATATGATTGTTATTGCACACGTGATTTCAAAAACACCATATAACAGTGCTATAAAAATCATCTATACCAAAAAACTCAGTAATGAGAGGTTAAAATTCTTTTTAATCAAATAAACATTGATTAAGAATTCTATTAAATAAGAATCACTTAAACAAATCTGCATACAATGCCAGAGCGTTTTATAACTCATGGATGCTGGATCAGGGGAGGGGTTTCCAAAGCAGCAATGATTTTCCCCAAACATATTCTCGGTTCCAAATAAAGTATTTTATAGGATCAAAAAGATTTGTTCTTTATTGTGATTTAGTTTAAACACGATTAACTGCCGCTGTCGCTGTTACTTAGCCACGACCTCCTTGAAATAAGCGTGCACGTGCAAGGAAGACATATAAACGTATCTTACCAAAATATGAGCTTACCTGATTTCCTGGTGATGTAGTTTCGTGTTTCTTGACAACCTAGCTTGAAACGTGTATTTATTTACCTATGTGTCTGGCACTATTGGTCAAATAGCCCGTCAGTTACTTGTTATTAATTATCAGTGATTTTTATATGTATTATATGTATTTAAAAAATAATCATGGTGTGATGTATGTGAGATACATATAGTTTTCCCTCGTTTGTTAAATGTGTGCTGCTGCTTGCTCCTGCTTACGAAAGAAGCTGCGTGTGGGCGCATTGTGAACTCTTCCCAAAGCGTCAGACGTCCATATGATAGCCTATGAACAATGCGTGAATGATTACAAACCAGGTTTTTTCTGGTCAGTGGTGAAATAAAATAACACATTCGCGCTATGCGCCACACCACACCCCTTGTTTTCAGTGACACGCCCTACCCAGCGCAATGCCATCTGCTATCTTGACAACTTACATTCCTGCCAGAAAAAAAGAATGCTCGCACAAAATAGCAATGAGCTTTTGCGCAAGTCGCGAAAGCACTGTGCGCTGTGTGCATAATTGGGCCCATTGTCTCCCCTTGGCTCTTAAATTCTTTTTCTCCTTCTTTCTTTTTTTCTCTTTTTTCTTTCTTTTCTGTGTGTAATCCGTAAATGTTCATTCACACTCAATCTTTTCTACTACACTGACTCTCTCTTTCTCTCACATCTCTCTCTCTCTCTATCTAGCTGTGATACTGGCAGTCTAGCACACAGCCTGTGTTCGAGTAATGCAAACATGTGGTTTAGTCAGGCTCTGAAATGACTGAGGGGAAGGGTAAAAAATCCCCCAAAATGTACCATAATGAATACATAACAGTAAATGTCGTTATTTCACTAAATGTCCTTATTTCACTAATCAGGCCGGGAAAACTTGGATATACTCATATGTTGGTAGGATTGATCACTATGTTATATGGGAAGCTACTGCAATAATGCTCCAATCCAATCCCATTCAACTTCAATTTTATTCTTGTTCTGTTTGAAGATTAAATGATTAAAATATTACATTATTAGTTAGCTTTAAGATAAGAGTTGTGTGTTATTTTGAATAGTTTTCCCATGCCTGTTTAGCACCAATACACTTTGTAATAGATTTGACTGATACATACAGTTAGAACTTGTCAGTGATGTCATCAAAGCACAACACCATGTTCCCCTGCCAGTGTTTTCTTATTAGCCCCTATTATCACTCTCTAAGTGTAAGCTCTACGTATAACCCCCTCATTAGCAGTTTATCTGTGTGCTGTTCGGAGTCTCATCCGTTTAGAACATTCCAAACATTAACAGGGCTGGAATTAGAAACAATGCAAGGAACAAGTGATCACTGAGGAGCCACAGCAAACTCTTCCATTCACAAAGTGTCTGAATAGGAGAGGAAAGAGACTCAGGAAGATAATGCAGCCTGACCATGTGCTGTCCTGCATTTCCTAAAACAAACCTTGTATCTACTTTCACTTCCTGATCTTTCTCCTTCCCTCTGTCTGAGTATCTATTCCTCTCTGTTTGTTCTTCTCTGTCTTTCTACTTTGTTAGCTTCAAGAGAGTAGTAACCCCTCTGGCAACTCGTGCAGAACTCTGTGTCTCTAAGCACTAAGCAGATTTGCATTGGCGAGTTTTGTATTGAATTGTGCCCACAACTCAGTCTGACTGAAAGTATGTCCTTTGTCGCCTGCAGGTACAAGTATTGGTCCAATATTTATTTATTTACTATTTTATAATGTATTATTTATGTTCTTTTTTTTTTTTTTGGTATAAAGGATTTGTCCAATACTGTTTTGTGCAAAACATTTGGGCATAGCTGAAAGAGGTAAGAAAACCCTTAACTGAGTATGTAGGCAGGAGGATGCTGAGGAGAGATTCTGAGGATGTTGGGAGAAGGATGTTGAGGAAAGACTGAGTGTGTTGGGAGGAGGATGCTGAGGAGAGGTTCTGAGGATGTTGGGAGAAGGATGTTGAGGAGAGACTGAGTGTTGGGAGGAGGATGCTGAGGAGAGGTTCTGAGGATGTTGGGAGAAGGATGTTGAGGAGAGACTGAGTGTTGGGA
>JBBKCR010000002.1:13348799-13368037 GCA_037577295.1 Ladigesia roloffi | reverse complement strand
CACAATAATGAGTTGTATTTCACAATAAAATTCTAACATATTTCATAATACTTTTGAACACTTTGGAGTTCCATAGTGTTTAGCGGTTTGTTTATTTATAAATCGATAATCGTGGATTTCTGAATCCAAGATGGCAAATACAAGATAAGAATACATTCAGCCCCCTCCCATTGAAGCCTCGAGTATTCGATGTTTTTCACTATTGAATACTCGAAGCTCAAAAATGGCATTTGTACCAGCCCTAGTGTGCACATGCTAATAGAGGGGTGTGAAATGTGGGTTAATTTAAACACCTTGTGAACTGCGTGAACCAAAGGAATTCAGATATGCTCTTAAAATCAACTATAAATGAGACACTTGAAATGTGCTTGTAATTACTTCCTTATCTCTTGTTTCTTTCTCTAGAACCTCGCCAAACTGAACACTAAACTCCAGCCGATGGTTGACATGATCCAGGCCAACCGTGCCAAATGGGACGAGCTCCATCAGAGAAGGCAGCGCAGCCAAGAACTGGTGAATCTTGACGCCCCCTGCGAGGGTGACAGCTCAAACAGCTGCAGCTGTTTGGCCTCTAGTGACAGTGACGCCTCAAAGCTAGCCAGTTAGCTCCCGTCCCACCGCCTCTGCCCACTGACCTGTAACCCAACCGCAGCGCTGTGCATGTGGGGAGTTTTGTCTCTGCTGTGAGCTTCCAGCCGCTGGAGCAGTGAGGGGGCTTTGATCCCACAGTGCCCCCTCCAGGGTGCATGTATGAAATCTCTCACTGCTGTGAGGGAGAGTTTACAGGCAGCTGTGACTGATTCTTTTTGTTTGGCTGCAGTGCGACTCGTGCACGTTTAGCTAGACATGTTCTAAGACTCAGGAAGAGACAGTGTTTGGATGCTAAAACCCTCACCACACTGCATTAGTTGGTCTGGTTCTAGCAGGGATGTCTAGGACTGAGCATCTTCACTGTTTAAACAAGCATATTGTCACAGTGCAATCCAATGTTGCTTTGATATTTTAAATGATTTTCAGGCGCTTGTGTGGGGGGCTCATCCTCTGTTTTCTATTGTACCTATTTATTTTGAAGAATATGGGAGTACTGCATAGTATGAATTTCATTGTAGTTCTTTGGCTGTGTTTTCAAGCTGATATAATTATAACTGGATCAGGGGTTTGTTGAGCGTCAGTGCTCGTTGCAATGCTTGCAATGCAAATACAATAGTGCTGCTTTTTGTGCCTTGGTTAAAAATCCTTCATGAAAGATGCATGCAGTTCTCTTCCAGCCTCATAATTATCTAGAAACTACGTTGTATATCATTAAGAGCTGTGCAGCCGGTATGATGTCTTAAACTCCCTCTGGATTTGTGATGTTGCTGCTTCTGCCTGCTTTGGCTCCATTAATTAACTCAGGCATGGTGCGAAGAGGTCCATGCATTATCACAGAACAGTTACATTAGCTTTCTCATCTGTATTCACACCTTACCTTATTACATTTGATCCAAACATTAGTTATCCCACTTTGCAAACTGAGGTGTTAAAGTGTGCTTTTGTTTGTTGAGGTTCTTTTTTTTATTATTAGGCCTGTGTGTTGGCTGCAACCTGCAACCGTATTATTATCCTGAGGCCAATCTGATACTTGTGCCTTTGTAAAGATTACTAAACCACAGAAGAGTTTATCTTAGACATAAACATATTTTTGATGTAAAATGATTATCAGCATTGTTTCGATATGTAGTTCACATAGTACGCATCTAATCTGACTCTGATCACTAGTTCACATATCAAACACAGTTTTGCAGCTTCTTTATTACAGAAACCATAGAACTAGCAGCACTGCTATCTTAGAACAGGTGGAACAATGTGAAGACCCTGTGGCAACTATAGTTACCACTTCCACTTCCCGGATCACAAGTATATTAAGCTCAATGGAAGAGTAAGGTTAGGCATACAGGCCAAACAGCTGATCTATTAATAGCCCAAATAGCCCACACAGTTCTTTGCCCCTAGCCACAACATGAAGCTTCTCTGCTGTCCTTCATGCTGTCTGCCATATGGCCACATGCTCATAATCCAGTAAATATTACACTAATGTGCAGGAAATATCATTCCTAATCTGCAACTGTGTCCAATCAAATTTGAGACTGTTACTCCCCAAAATAGCCTTTTAGCATAATAATGAGTAGGTCAAGTTGGCTTTTACATGGCTTTGTATATATTTAACAGCTTCAATCCTCCGTTTGTCTTACATAACTGCTTTAATCAGGATGATTCATTTCGTATTCAATGCATATCAAATGAATGCAGGGGTGGAAAAAGCAAATTGCCATGTTAGTTTAGAACTGGAGGCATGAAGTAAATATTGCTAACAAACACTAGAGCACTGGTTCTCAAACTGCATCCTCTAGGGGATATATAGATATAATATAATATATTATATAATATATATAATTTATATATATACAAATAAAACATGATACTATAGAACTACTGTTAATGAATTACTTACAATGCCTGATTTAAACCACGAGATTTAAAGTAATGAACTGTCACAAGTCTTATATGCACTCTGATGGCATGATACTAATAAGTATCATAAATTAAGTATGTGTGCGTGAGAGAGAAAGAGTTGAATTTGGTTGCTTGTTGTAGTGCTGCCCCTTTGTACAGTGTAGCTGTGGCTGAAACAGTTGAGTAGTCAACTAATTATCTGAATTGGAATGAATTTGCCCTGTAGGAACTGTGTAGCTGAATAGGGTAGCACCTCTTCTGAGGTGCTATGCCTTTAAGAACCATTGCACTAGAAGCCAATAGCCATCCAAACCTTTTCCATAAATACATTCCTAGAACACCTCTCAAACCACATCCAGCTCTTCATTAAGGTGGCGCAAACACAGCATGACCTCAGCAAACAGCTGGATGTAATTTGAACAGGTAGCGGGACGGTTTGGGGAGGTTATTTTTAGAAACTATTTTCTTGCATTCAAACTTCTATTGTTTGTTAGCAACATTTGGCTTAAACAATGACAGATGAAGCAAAATTTGATCAGCTTCATCTGAGGTGAAATTATCCTTTAAGTGAAGGCGTATGGAGTTAAAATCTTAATTAAATGTACCAAAAAATCCAAAATACAGTGAAAATTATATAAAAGTAGAAAGCAAATGTTTGAGCAGATAAAATGTTTCTGTGCAAATTTAAATAGAAATCATATTTTCTTAGCAATGAAGGTCTTCCAATAATACTAAGGATGTATTTCCACCCCTGAACATATGAGGATGAATATAATAAGGATAATGAATGTCCATAGAGAAGTGCTATAAGAAAACAGGATGACATGTTGACCCCCAAGGAAGAATTTGAGGATTTTTCCACACATTAACTTTTTAAATTTTCTCCACTGAAATCCTAATTTGTGTATAACTGCTTTAAACTGTTTTGCTGTCTTTGTTTTTCCTATGGTATCTGGTTGCAGTTTGAAATTGTGTTGTGGCATTGTGAAAGTGAAGACTGGAGCATTGCAGTGCTGTTTGTGGCATGGGTCTTCCTGCTCTGGTGAAACTAAACAAAATAAAATGCTAATTGTTAAAGGGACAAATTTAAGTGCATGAATAAATAACTGCTCTAGATGTAGCAATTTAAAATGAAAAATCAATTACCTCTAATGTTGAGATTTAGTGAGTAATTTCATCACAATGTTTTTTTTCTTATTTAATATGCATGCATGTGTAATGATTTTTCACCACAGTGGAGAAAATTTGCTCTCTTGCTGTGTAATGCAATTATGTAAAACTATCCTTATTTTTCTTATGACATTTTTTGGGTGATTTATGTAATCTTTCACACTGGGTAAAAAGCTCCATTTGGAGCCCTCGCAGTCTCATGATTCATTTTACTTTTAAAGGGTCAGCAGAAAGTGTCTTCGAAGCATGTTATTTGGAAATGTGAACTGTTTGATTCAAATAAATGTGCTGCTAGTATCAGTCCTCGTGCTGGTAGGTGAATATCTGGGTATGAATATTTTCCTCAGTCCTCAGAAATACATGTCTGCTGAACACTGACCTCATGTGGACAAAGTTTATTCCAAGGAGCAGGAAACGATGCAACAGGACAAGCCATTTCACGGTGCACGATAAACACTGAGGTGCTCATATCTAAACTCACAGTGTGTGACTCAAATAACTATTTTAGATCCTAGATTGGAATATGGGACTGAACAAATATCCACTGATGGTGAATGTTAGCACAGTTATAGAAGCTGATCCATGAAGGACCACCCTTTATAACAACTCACATAACTGGACAAAAACTCAGCAATAGTCTAATAAATAATTTTAGGTCTGGTGACAGGAAAATAAAAACAAAACAAACATAGTAAAATCCTCCAAATCTGAGCTAAATTTTGTAGAATGTATTGTGTACCAATTCATTAAGCCCTTTGCACTCTAAAAAGCCTCTCTAGATTAGGCAAGGCAACACTTAAATGTGTTCAAAAATGTGGTCACGACTGTGGCGCGCTGTGTGCTGCAAAAGACTGGGGCAGACCAGTTCTCCTGGAAGAGGGGGCCGTCCAAAATGCTGGAGGAGCGAGTCAACACTCCTATTCATCCCTCCTGAGTATGTGCAAAAAGAATGTGTCTGCTTTTTTGACTTCAGTACACTGGTGTGCTGAATACTATCATTTGACAATCAAAATCAACAAAGTATTTAAATTATCCATTGAATTATTACTGAATGAGAAATAATTGCAATGCACAAGGCACATTGTTCACAAAACATGATGTTTGTGACAAACAGAAGACAAGCGAATCCATTGTTTTTTTATGTTAATTTATTGCACAAACAGCATTGACAAAATGTACTCTGATTTTTCCAAGGAGTCTGCGGAATGACAAAAAGAGCATCCAGAACAATCGTAGGGTGTTTTGGTGCAATGGCGTCAGCAGGCGGTTATGAATGAAACTGTTCAAAAAATGTTGAGCCCCAACATTTCCTTCATTCAGTGTTTCACAGAAAAGCCAGATGAGTATAGAGAGGGGCTTCCATTAGCATTTAGAACATGTAAAAAGACTTCCAATAAGTCTTCCTCACTGAGCTTTGCCATTTTTGCCGAGTGCTGCAGATCACAGGGTGAGGGAAGCACTCTGGTGTTGTGAATGCTTTCAATAACATAAAAAAAAAAATATGCAGACAAACCACCACTGGATGGAACTGTTACAATGGCGTACGATGCTGAGAATCAAAATCAGTAACTTGACATCTGTAACGTTGCATCTTACTCTAGCACCATACAGCAGTATACCATGGTTTAGAAAGGCTTAGGTTTAGCTTAAGGGTTAATTAATGGCTCGATTAAAAGAGAAGACAAAAATTTGACAAGATTTGGAATTAAAAGAAATGATAATAAACTCATTAGATCACAAACTTTAAGCAAGACAGACATTATGGAGGTCTCTCGATGCATTAGGGGAAAAAAAAAAAACAACACACACACAGGCACCTTTTCAAAGAAGAACTGAAAATCCACAAGCGTTCACTTAACGTCCACAGCCAGGCTTATTCTTCACAAACGTGAATGAAGTAACAGTCACTTATTTTCAAGATCACCTCTGGCTTTTTGCATAAATCATTTTGAAAAACAAAAAGAAAATGTATAATCTTTGATGGTCAAATACTAAATATATTAACATAGGCGTGTGTGCTCCTTATATACACAATTTACAGGTGCATGTATGCATACAGTCAAAGTAGTTTGGCCTGCGAAGGAAAGATCTGAACCACAGAGGGTCTTTGGTAGGTACATGAGGACAGGGATCTCACATTTTTACACGCACATATCAAACCCAAACAACTTGCAGTGAAGAGATGAAAGGAATGAGAGCTTATATGAGACATCACTTCACCAACCAAGGGCAGTTTCTTTTACCCTGTAGTAGGAGGGCGGGAACCGTTACACCACATTTTTCCTTCAGCGAACTGAACAGAGGCACGTCTACAAACATTTAAAACAAGAAAAACAAATCTTGGGGGAATCTGGATAAAATGTCAAACCCTGGCAAAACAGTTCACATAGACTGTTAGAAAAGGCAAAATTTAGGTGTAAGGAAACACTGGCAGATACAAAGGAGCTGCTGGAAGGGACAGTTAACATTTTGGAGACACTCTTTTAAAAAAGGAGTGAGGCAAAGAAAGGCAAGGCAGACATCCACACACAGACAACCAGCAAGAGAAGGCACACTGCTTTAAAAAGCGCAATTCAGTCAACACTACGGTAGTGTCACACAAACATCCTTACATTTACTATATCAAAAGGTAAATCAGACCAAAGTTGGCAAGTTCAGTGAAATATGAAAGAATAGTTAAGAAAAATGGGTAAACAAACATCATTTCTGTAGTTTTGTTTTCTTAGTCAAGTTTCTTGACCCAATTCTTTCTGAAAAAGGCAAACTCTCTCTGGCAGTCTAAGGTTTTTTTAAATGGAAATGACTGTAATAAAAAAAAAACAATATGACTCATCTAAACTATTACTTTGCTCACCACATTTTACATGAAACAGATCATCAGGACAGGAGAGGAGAAGAGAAGTAAGGAAAAGATAAAAGTGATCAGAAAGGACGGGAAAGAATCTATTCTTCTGACAAATTCTGCTGTAAAGTTTTAGAATGGAATAAGGTGTCAGCAATAAAAGTCAATTACTGCTAGTTTTTTGAGTGTGTGTGTGTGTGTGTGTGTGTGTGTGTGTGTAGAAATCAGCATGTATTAGGCATGGATCCAATTAATCCAATACAAGTAAATGTGGTTAGAAAAACAGTGAGTAAAAAGTTTCATATTACAGTGGTGTTGAATTACAGGAGGTTTCTGTTTCCAAATATGTTCTGGGGGTCCACATAATCCTTCACTGACTTGAGCATGCCCAGACCCACGGTGGAAATGGCCTCCTTCATCCACTCCTTCCGCAGTTTACCCACTAAGAGCCAGAGAGAGAGGGAGAGAAAGGGGAAGAGAGGGAAAATGAATACATCTGTATGAGAGCGCAGGAGGAGAAATAATAGAAAAAGGGGGAGAAAGAAAGAGAGGGTGAATAAAAGAAGTGTAAAAATGATGGGAAAATAAGATTAGAGTGACATTGGGAATAATGGAGAAACAATTAGAAGTGAGAGAGAAAGGATAAGGAGACTGAAGTAGAATATGAGGGAGAGAGAAGAAAGAGTGAGTGTACGTGAGTGCGCATGGCTGGGTGGCAGACGGTAGCGAGCACATCAATCTGGAGTGAGTGAGAGTAAGCAGGGCTTGATGGATGTGCTTATGGGGGGGCTGTAGCACTGCTGGATCTGGTGGAACCCTCCTGAAACGCTGCGAGATGTTTTGCATGGTGTGATTTATGGAAAGCAGCAGACTATCAAACTCATTAAGCTGCCAGTGTTCCCCATGGAGGGAAGCTCGCCACGCTCTGACTCCCTCCCTCTGTCTCTCCACGTCTGTCTGAGGCTCTGAGCCTCTCTGCTTCTACCTGACGTTCTTTCTCCTCACTGCAACCACTGTGGACAACATTCTCTTTTCATTACTCTTTTGGTAAGAGTGTTACGGTGCAAGGAAAAAGTTCAGTGTATAACCAGCTCACACACAGGTGGCTCTACACAAATCCAGTATACACCTCTGTGCCAACAGTTAGACTAATCACGGTGTAAATCCCACGCATTGCATTCCAGCACAGTACATCTAAGTAAATCCAGCTTTCAGCCCTAAAATAATGGAAAAAGTTTACTACAACATATCCCTATATGGTATTGTGTTTCAGTTTTGTCGTCTCTGAAATGTTCTATGAAATGTGAAATTTTTACTGTTACATTTTAATAAAGTTAATATTAAGATTTTATATATGTGAAACCATTATTTACTAAGACTTTTAATTAGCTAATTAAATGTTTGTGTTCAAATTATATTTTATTATATATTTTGTTAAATAAATAAGTACATATATTTTACAGATAACAAATTGGAAAATATTTTTTAAAAATCAGAAAACAGTGTTTTGCATATACCTGTAAGTGTAATTAAAGGAAAAAATTTTCTATAAACTTCATAGGTGACAAAAAATATAACTACTACACCTACAAACATTTATCGCTGTCACTGTCTGGTGGAAACCTTGTAAATCCACTTGGGTCTTTGTTGTTTTTTTCCTAAATTGATACCATTGGTCAGTTTCCACATGGGTCTGTACAATTTTGAAATTATTTACCAATGAAAAGTGTTGAAAATAGTTAATTTTGATGACCCAGTATGCATTTATTTAAAATATTCTCATTTTGAGTTTCCAAGTGACGATTTATCAGTGCAGGAAAATGACCAGATTACTATCCACAACATCTATTGTATCATAAAATGTTACATCTCTACCATTTCTCTCCCTCACACACACTCTTAGGCTCATGCACAACGTTCATACGGGTGACAGGGTAATGTCCCTCATCTCACCTGACATACAGTCATTATTTGAAAGAGGAGGGGTTAAGGACATGGACACAATGCTCCCGGCGCCGCCCAAACCCAGACACTCATGCATATTTATACAAATGCTAATGCACTGTGGCATCTCACACAATAAGACAGACTGCTGTTCCAGCCAACCAATCAGGCTCTTCCAACCAAAAAAAAAGTAACCTGCTTTAACTACTTCCTCTCTCCCCCGCTCCATCTCTCACCCCTCCTTTTCCTCCTCCATACCCTGGTTGTTGCTATCCCTCGTTCCTCAGGGAGAAAAGGAGAAACAGAAGGTGCCGGGGCTGCATCATTGCCTCCATCACAGAGATAATTTACACATCTATCATGTCACTTTCTCACTATCTTTTCTCTCCCTCGTTCACTATCTATCTCTCACAGCTATGACCACACAGCTGAGCCTAGCAAAACTGCACCGTCAGAAAAGGCTGCGAGAGGCAGTGAGGCACTGAAGCGTTCCTTACGGCTGAAAAATGCCAATGTGATTAGCAATAGCTGATGTGTTTGTGTGTGTGTGAGAGAGAGAGATAGAGAGAGAGAAACAGAGAACAGATTTGTGTTATTTGCACACTTTCACTATCTGTTCTTACATTTCCTGAGATCTGTGTGAACAGTCTCTGTCTCTCTCACACACACACACACACACACACACGCTGACAACAAAGATGTGAAAAGCACATTCTAGCTAATGAAAAAAGTCTGTATTGAGGCCAAGACCGAACGTCTGCCATTCTTTAAATGACCAACTAAAGCAATGAATCTCAACTAATCATCCAGTAGATTTCATTTTGCTTGGTGCAAAATCCTCACGTGCTCCGATACTTCTGACATGTTCCTTATGTATCTGGTATATTAACAGGTTCAGGTAAGGGTGGTTAATATGACAATGTTTTTTTGCGACAAATTTTGTCACAATGTTTTTTTGGGGGCCATCAGTACAAAACAGAAAGTCAACAAAACAACCACCGTTATATAAGTGTAAAGTAACACGAACAGCTATCAGGCCTTTAACCAAATCTATCCTGTAAAATATATCAAAAAAGCCGTTGAGGATAAAGCATGACTACGAGCTATTAAAAATATTAATAATTAATATTGTACATATTTTTTCTCACTGAACTACTCAATTAAATATTTATTTCTCTTTCAAGTTTGTGGGTGTCCATGCAGAGTAAGGTGTGTCTTTCTGTTCATTGGTCTGACCTGCAGTAAACACAGGTTGGTAAAGTGTGTATTTCCCTTGTGTGCCCTCCCACCTCACTGGCCCAGACTACATCTGTTTTCTCTGTCTTTCTCTCTCCCTCTCTCTCTCTCACACACACACACACACACAGACACACACGCACGCAAACCCCATTTGTCATGCTGTGATTGTGGGCAGACAAAGCAGGCTGTCGGCAGCCAGATAGCACTGTGCTACTGCTATTAATCACAATTACACAGTACTGTGCACACACACACACACACACACACACATATATATATATCTAAACTCTCCTTTCTTCCTCTCTCCTTTCCTTTTTCTCAGCACCTTTAAGCCCCACCCCCTTCCTCGCCTTCCTCCTGTCCTATGTGAGGAGGTCAGTAAACTCTATTAAGCACCGCTTCCTAATTTTCCTCCACTTCACCAGCAGCTTTTTATTTGCCATATTTTCATTTGGCAACTTCTCTCCTCCTGCTGTTGGAGACAAGACTTTGATATCAAGGAGGCAACCTGAGTATAAGAGATGTGTGTGTGTGTGTGTGTGTGTGTGTGTGCGTGTGTGAGCATCTGAAGCGGCTGTGATTAATGCTCTTAGTGATGTATGGCCTGCAGCAGGCGGATAGTAATATAGATAAAGCCTCTGTTTCAGCTGCATCCACAAAGCTTCATGGGACATGTTTGCCAAGCCTAAAGTGTTTTGTTTCAGCTAAAAGCCAGCCGGACAAATTCAGAAAAAAAATTGGAACTATTCTATCAAGTTCACTTATGGTAAATGAATAAAATCACATTTATTTTCCTCTCATTCTAGTATATGTAGAATCATTTATGCATCTTTGACTCTGAGGCCTTTAGATTTTAACAAATGTGTTAAATATTTATAAGACTTGCAGATCATAACACTAAAATTCAAGGCTTAGTAAATCATTTATAGCGACCAAAAAACAACCAAAATTGAATTCTAATGCTAGAAATCTACTATCCTATACTACAATTCTATACTGTTCCCTATTCAGCCCAATAGAGAAGTCGAAGCAAAGCAGACGAAGCAGCGGTATGAATAATAATAATAATATTATTACCTCCATGATGGTGGGACAGGCTTCCCCCATTGGCTAGAATCTCCTCTCTGGCTGCATGCTGTACAAAACAGTAAAGAAAGTGTTGAACCCAAGAGCCCACTATATATCCTCTCACATTCTCATAATTTAAAATTAAATTCTAAATCATTTTCTCAAAAACTATTTGGAAAATGTGTGTAGTAATATTTCATACATTTACCTCCACTTGCTCATAGACATGTATTGGATCACCAAGTCCTCTATAGTTGAAGGCAAAGTAGAAATACACACAGGCACCAGCATCATAGGTCTGTGTTACCCTGTGAGTGAACAAGGAAGGAAAATAAATATTCCACATGTTGATTGGTCATAGTGCAAATTTAAATAGGTTATTTTCTATAACAATCTCAGTAAATTCACGTCTCTGACCATCAGAAGCTTATAACCTCTTTGCTCTTTTGTTTGACTGAAGTGTCATTTAGTTGAGGGCACATCATCTGACTCTCATTTCCCCACTAATAGCAGAGTATTTAAAAGCGCTAACACACACTGGCTCCATTCTGGTCCATCAGCCAGCACTGATGTTAAGATAAATGTGAGTATGTGTGTGTGGCGTGCTGGAGGCCGGGTTGGGGAGGTCCCTGTCACTTTCAATCTCATCACATTCATGTGATATTAAGCACCCATCAGCCGCACGAACACTGCACCGGTGCATTGCCATATTCTCAGTCCAGCACCATCCACACACATAATGTCCCTTAATAAAGTATCACTCTCACACACTCTGACCATCTGGATGCACAGCAGTCAGTGATATTATGGACACACAACGGCAAAAGTTAAAGAGTCGAGAGACTAACCTGCAACAGTGATTTCCATTACTCTGCACAAAAATTACTGGCATTCTAATTCTAGCATCATTTGTACTGTCCATTGTAGAGGTCTGGGGTCTCCATTTCAATTCCCTCAGACTCAATGTTGGACATTCTCTCAACATGAAATTGCAAGTAATTAAAATATATTCCCCAATTTCTTATGTTTGGACTAGAGATTCTGAGTTCTTTTATTCAACCTGGTCAGGATCCCTTTAATTTGACAGAAACACTTAATCGAATGACACACAAAAAGACCAAGTTACAAGTACAACCAAGAAATGGTTGCATGCAGAACCACATTAAAATCATATATGTACAATAACATTTATTTAAAGATGTCCTTATTTTATGAATTTCTACACAATAATTATTTGTGGCTTAGAAATGACCTTACAAACAATAATACTAACAGGTCCTTTGGCATCATCATACTCTGGGGCATTTAAAGTCTGTAATAAAGTTAAATATTCACATGAAATTATGTTATTATTTACAGTAGTAGTCAGGCCGGATTTGGATGTGACATGGCTGTGTAAAATTAGCAAGCAAACTTTATGTCATCTGCCCAGATATTCCATCTTTCGGTTCATAATGTGCCCCTCTTCATCCGAGATACCTAACTTTGCCCTAAAAGAAACAGAAGCTGCCCTGATTCATGTCTTGCTGATTAAACACTGAATTAAACGTGTAAAAGAAGTGCATTCTGAACATAGTGTCTGTTGGGGTGTCTCTCTACAGTGCATGTGAACGGACGTGTGTGTGTGTGTGTGCGTGTTTGTTTGTGTGTGTTATCAATAGGGGCACCGGCTTTTCCAGGGGTTAAATGGCCACATCAATCATGTCACACACAGCTGCACAGCAACAGACAGGAAATGAATGGCTGAGGCATAATCAAGTTTCAAACCTAATCTCTCGTTCTACCCCCTTTCCTCACTCTGTCTCGCTCTCCCACACTCTCCCGGTTCTTTCCCTCTCCGTCACCCAGCTAGCCCGAGCCCCACCTTTTCCTTTTACCCTCCTTTCACACAGTTTGGCAGGGTTATACTGAAGGTGAACAGTGTGTTAAAAGACTTTGTAGTTTACTAGCTTCCAGACAAACACATGACAGCTGAAGTCCCCAACAGTAGAACGGACTGAATATTGATAATTAAAGCATATTTAATGCTTGATTGGGGCAGAAAAAACTTTGGCCAGACCTTTGCTCTACTGCGGTCAGGTTTCCAGCAGGTGACCATCAAATTTGGAAAACTGGCCAGCATACCTGCATGTGGACAGTGGAGGAAACTGCACTCCTCGCTCTTTACACTCCCTCACTATCCTTTCCTTCACGTTCCGGCACAGGTCCAGAACTCTGCAACACACACAGAACATGGCGACCTGTATTACTGAGAAAAATTACATTGTGTAGTTTTTGAAAAGGGACCGTTCACAGTTCTTACCTGTCCCAAGGCACTGACGTTTCAAATGACTCGCCTATCACATAGTATTCCAAGCCCAAATCCTACATAGAGACAGACTTATTTTACTGTAAGGCAGTAAAGGGACATGAGGTGTTCTTTATGAGAAAGATAAACATACCCGCAAATAAGCAATAACGAAAGTGAGCATGTATCCTCTCTGGCCATTATCCTCTCCTGCTGCCAGGCCCCTACAACACACACACACACACAGACACACACAGTGCTCTATCAATCATTATCATCATCAAATCAAATATTCATTTGCTACCCAAACTAATCAACATAAACTCGTTAAAGCTGAAATCGCAGATCGATTTTCTAATTTTTAACCTGAGCATATGCACACGCATTGTACCCAAGTATCAATCAAATCCATCACTACTCCACTGAAAAGGGACCATGATGAATTTAAAAAGATGAAAAGAAAACAGCTTGTGACTGAAAGAGGAGTGATGGAGTGAATTAGAATGGTCACAATCAGGGTTAAAGGTTATGACTGAGGCGACCTATCCTGATACATTCTGGTTAAATAGTTACTCTGACCCAATGGCCACAGCAGGCATTACAAGCACACAAGAGGTTAGTAAGGGTGGAACACTCTACATGGAACACACCGCTGTTGCTATGCCTGGGGGTATTAGATCTAAATGATAATGTGAAATAAAAATCATACTGCAATATTTGTTATTTTTCAAAAAACACTGCAACATTTGGACGGGGAAACAATGAACTACTCCTGCTGGCCCCAGTGCAACCTACTCAAGAAACATCTGTGCTTTGTCAAGAACGTCACAGCACCAAATGTGGCTATCGTATTGCACATGTCTGCAGTATTCATACTTTTTTGGGATTTTACAATAATGATTAAGAAACAATACAATGTCCAGCCTGATTAGGAGGAGTGTGGAATATGAAAAAATATGATCACAATTCCTTTTTACAAATATCCTGAAGACATTTTCACAATATGTTAATTCACAATACAAGTGAAGCTATGTTTTCTAACCTATTTGCACACTCAAAGGAAAAAAGTAAACAACAAACAAACAAACAAACAAGCATTATCACCCATGGACAGAAACTTGGCAGCAGATCAGATGCCTCCCTTTAAAGAAACCAAGGGCACAGAGGAATGAGTAAAGGTGATCAATCTCTCGCGCACACACACGCACACACACACACACTCCCCTACTGCAGAGGGGTGTGAAGAGAAGGCACTTCTTTGTGGAGTTCACACAGCAGTAAGAGATTGCTTAAGTGATTAATTAATTAATACAACACCAAATGTTACATGCGAATGGTTACAGTGAATCAGTATTGGAATATTCTTCAACTGTGGTGACTATTCTTGTTTCCTACAGGCAATTTATAAATTATATCAATGTCTCAGAGCTTTTGCCTGAACAATGAGTAACATAGAATTAGCAAAGATCACAGCCTTGTAATAATTATAAATGTACATATACACATATATACACCATAAAACTATATGTCGTGAACATGATAACAGGCCATTTCTTTAGAAGAAGCACAACATCCATAAGACTCGAACATTTATAAGAATAAAATTCCACAAAAAAAAAACTATATAGTCTTACCCAAATTTGGCAGCGATGTCATAAACCTGTTTCTCATGCTGCAAAACCTTTTCTCGATCGCCTTCAAACAGCAGAGTGGCCACGCACAGGTGATTGGGATCAAAGCCTTTAAACTAGAAGGAGAATTCATTAAAGTGAGTTTGTAAGCAGGCAATAGTCAGCAATTAGGTTACTATAAGATGAAGTGAACTACTGTTACTGTTACATTTTGTTTTCTCACTGTGTCTTAATTTTGTTCCTATTTAAATAATTGGAATGACTTCATTTCATTTAATAAGGCACCAGGGAATAATCCTTTACATGATCCTGGTTTCATTCCATGTACATTTACTAATATTTACTACTTATTATATAAGCATTTTAGAAGTGATAAGGCCACTAAAAGACAAACTGAACTACAGTTGAGGCAGTCGCATATCATTTTTGCGTGTCTCTTACTTTCGTGATGTAGAATTTTTTCAGCCCATCCAAAAACGATGTGAAAATGGAGGACACTTGAGGTTTAAGGGCATGACCTGGAAGATCAAAATATAATTACTAAACATCAGCACACTGTCAACTGAAGAGTGCATTAAACCTTTCAGTAGTTCTTCCCCTCACAAGTAAGCTTGACTCTCAAAAAGCAAAAGATAAATGAAGGTCATATTTTCACCACCCACTTGTGGCCTCTTTCCCCAGTTTATCCACACAGGCTTAGCGTAGCAGATTGATCCGCTGGTTGAACAATAGCAGTGTAATGAATGGGGTAGAGTGTAGCAGCAGATACTCTGAGGCTGAGGGTCATAAATCAGCCTCTCACTGAGAGGAAATGCTTTCTGCGCCGCCGTATCCGTCTCCCTGACAAACACTATCTGATTTATTCCTAAACGGGGACGCACAAACAAAAGTGAGTGGCCACAGTCAATAGGACAGCTATCAATTTCTCACTTACAACCACACACAGACGAAAAAAAAAATTCAACCGTCATGTTTTTTCTGTACGGTTTCTTTTTTTTAAATACACACAGTGGCGGATCAGCTGTCAGCATCTGGGTACACTCTTGCTCTCCATTCACCTTTTTTATTGTTTTCATTTCAATATCACACTGTTAAATATGTCTTGTTAGTGCAACCTTTGGTAACGAGCAAATAAGCTATGATTCAATACTTTGAATGAACATTTAATATTAAAACAAATCATTTTAGGTTACAATTTTTTACGATGTACAAATTTTTGAGTCACTGTCAATTCCTTCATTAGTTACTCGATTCAGGATATGAAACAAGACGTAGACTCAGGAAATATAAAGTATTTCAAGTGTTAACCTAAGTTGGTTTAGTATTAATCAATATTTCTCAGAACAACCAACAGTAGTTACTGATCATCTCTCACACCACTCAAATAAATACAGGGGGTCCTTGGGTTAATACACAATTCCAATTCTCTGACAGGGATGTAACTAGAATTTCGGTGTAAATCGAAACACACTCTAGCCTTGCCTATCCTAACACAATTGTAAAATCACAGAAAAAGGAAAAGGACATAAATATACTGTTCTTGTACACTGTAATGTACAGGGGGCCACCAACTCCCTTACCAAAACTACTTCGCCCAGGTAGTCTGCTAAAACACTCGTGTCTCTTTTTCACTTACGTTTTTATGGTAGTGTCATAAACTCGAAACTGTCTGTTTCACTTAACAGTAAAATATCAGATATCTTCATATTATCTGATCAGATAAGAATAAGACTTCATTTTGTAGATTTACGTAGAATAATTTTTAAAAATCTAAACCTTAAGACGAAAAACAAGAAAGAAATAAAGAATGAAAGAAATAAAGAAAAATAGATCACAGACACTTGAGTTTGATTTTAGCAATGGGTAGGTTAACCTCGGTTATTTAACTGTCTGTTAAGAATATATTTGCGTTCTCCTCTTGTTAAGAGTGTATATGTGTTAAGAGTGTGTGTGTATTGTGTGTGAGGCTGAGGCTGAGGCTGAGAAGTGCAACGTCAGTGAAAATGTGAGACTGCAGGAGAGTTAATGAGGTCCCTAGAGACCAGGGAACTTTCTCAACGATGTCTGGCATCCCCTCACAGATTCCTTCATATCTCCAGATATAATTTTATAAAGCTTCACTATGCTGTGAGCTTAATTGTTGCCTGGGCCATTTTTCATTGTTCGTGAATAGTACGTTGGTTTGTTCTGCAGCTCAGCTGGTAAGATAATGATCAATTTAACTTTAGATGAGACAGCGAATGGAGGGGGCCTCTGTAGATGAATTATATCATGCAAAATTAAACTACTTGATGCACCAAACATCACAGAAAGCATCAGCAACAAGCAATTAAACAACAAACAATCTCTCACACACAACACTACTTTGTCTCCATAAACAGATATGAAAGCCCTAATACAGCCCCAACAAAAGCTACTGAGCCCTTGAATCATTAAGATAAACCTGTGAACAAAGACAGAAGGCACATTTCTGCAGTACTGCGAAATCTCAAATACCCAAGGGGGGGACAAATGTGACAAAAAACCCAACATATGTGAGAGATTATCCTGAGCTAATGTGCTCAATCTCAGTGTATCTACTCTTAATTTACATCTCATTCTGCACTTATCTTTATAAAAAAAGGACAAACTAAACAGCAGAAAAAGGTATTTTGAGGGCAGAGATAGATTTTGTGTCTGTTTAAATGACATACTCTATTTGTTTCTAAGTTGCTTTATTTCTTTTAAGAACTGCATTTTATTAGCTTGTCAATTTCACTCCTAATAAGATAAGATAAGATGTTAAAGTATGTGAATAAGGCATGAGTTTTTAAAAGTAAAGAAGACTTATTGTTTCTAGGTTCTTCAACAGTTTTTTAAGCACATCAACATGCATTTGAGGAGAGGAAAAGCATCTATTTATTGTCCATTTTTTGTAAAACTTACCAAATTTAAACTGCTCGTTGTCCATCAGTCGAATAGAGGCAGGAGCACATCTCTGTGAAAAAAAGTAAATAGCAAGAAACTGAATAGATGCAATGACATGAAAATACCTTCAACTATTCCACAAAAAGGCCTTTCCTAATGAAAGGTGTATAAACTTTTCAGCCTGTTAAAATTTAATCCATAACCTCTAAAAATTATTTCAACTTTGTGAGGTTGCAAGAGTAAGGAATGGAACTAACTTTCATGTGGCCGACGTGTAAAAAAAAACCCTGAAGGAATTTCTTTGGGAAACACATTTCTTTTGTCTTTAATTTGCCTTTTTAATGTTTAAATCAATACTGACAGAAAAACACAAGGCCATGCATTCCCCAAAAGGCAGAGTAAGTCTTATTTCACCGTGGAGTTGGAAAATATCTTCAGGCACTGAGAGTCGGGGGGAAGTTTGAGTCTGTAACTCATGGACCCTAAACACCATGATCAATATTTTAATTGTCTGCTGTGTTCTGATGTAATTTATGTCCTCATAACAAGCAGAGCTGAACAGAGCCAACACACACACTCATCAATAACAGGGCCATCAGCACTATTCAACGGGTAAGTTACGAGATAACACAGAAACAGACAGTTGCTAAGGTTGTTATCTGATGTCTGAGAGTACAGTCCGAACAGGTAATTAGTTACACTGTTACAGTACGTTGTACTACAGATGGATTGTAACTAATCTTTCTTAACATGCAGCCAAGCTTCAGAAGTTGTTTTTGATATGCAGGACAACATATTTTAAACAAAGTCAAATAAATTTAAGGGATGGTTGTTGTTTAAACATGATTATTTTATTTATCCTTTAATTCAAATACTATTTTACATTACTTTTAACACTGCTATATTCTATATTTTATAATCTGCTCTTCTACTGTCAATAATGTTGGAATAAAACCATTTTATGTCCCAGTCAACTTCACAGCTTCAAAGTGTAATAGATCCTTCTTCATGTCAAACAGCTGGCATGGTGTTTGTTTACTGAAATCCTATTCCTTTGTCTCCAAAATAGTTGTAATGCATTTTAACACATTTAGTTATTATAGACAAAAATATCCATATTTGTTTCATTAGAACACACCACTTGGTTCCAAAATCAACAGGAATCATGAAGTATTGTTTTGCACATTTTAAATAACGATGTTTGGGGACAAAATTTAATTAAAAAGTACTGTTTGGCAAAAGGGGCACTATTTTATTATCATCACAAATATAATGCTTACTCTATACATCTTTTCCTAATGTATAATTAAACATATAGATGACTAAATCTGAAGAGCAATATAATGTACAGACATATACTGCCCAACACCATGCACTGGCAGCAAGACGTTATGTATGGTCTAAACAAAGGAAGTTGAGTTCACATTCACCTGTTTAGCTACCTCTCGCAGGCATGCAACACCCTGTTGGAAGTTTGGGAAGACAATGGAGCCATATTTCTGATATTCAGGAATTGGACGGATCTTCATAGTCACCTCTGTCACTACACCAAGAGTACCTGAGTGAAGACACACATTCCGTTACACACACACACACACACACACACACACACACACACACACACACACACACACACACACACACACACACAAACACA
>JBBKCR010000002.1:13306367-13335934 GCA_037577295.1 Ladigesia roloffi | reverse complement strand
TCTCTCTCTCTCTCTCTCTCGCGCGTGAGGGAGGGAGCGAGAGAGAGAGAGAGAGAGAGAGATGAAATATAAATACATACACACATACACATACACAAACTCACATACATACACGTGTGTATGTACAGAGAGACAGAACAGAGACAGAGAGAGAGAGTTTCATTCTGCTGTAGTTTGTAGTTTCAGTGGTCCACCGTGCTGGACTTTGAGGTCAGGGGCCGGAGAGACTCGGAGGCTCTTGGCAGATACGTGTCAGTGTAGAAAAATAGTCTCTTTCAGACTGCTGCCGTCTCTCCAGCACTGCTTTAATTTCGATGCGTCTCGCACACAGGTGCCAGAATGTTAATACAACTACACAACAAACACGAAAACACTCCTACAGCCCACCACACACAGAGTTTTAAACTTTTTTAGATAATATAAAGTCAAGTGGTCCCTTATAGTCACGCGGGAACACGGTACAGCACACAGAATGAACAACGTGTCTACCTTTTTCTGCATTCAATCCATTCACCAAGTGAAGCAGTGCCTGGCACAAGGGAACCTCAATGGTGCGACTTGCAGTCATGGGATTCAAACCGACGATCTTTTGATCACTGGGGCAACTCACTAACCACCAGACCAGTAGTTGCTAAGAGCGCAAGAAAGGATCTTCTCCGAATAGTTTTAAAAACTGAACAGGACAGTGAGAGATTCTGTTATTGGTCGTGACATTTTAAAAAAGGCAAAGTGAAATTCACTATGTGGCAGTTCCAGGCCTCTGGGATCCTGCTGAAAGTAGATGTTGAAAAGTGGCCAGCAGAGGTCGCAAGCTGACAGTCAGAGAGTCAGAATCACACAGGTTGGGTCTCAAGGTCCACATGCGACACAGGCCTCATGCAAAAGGTTTGTAGATATCTGCTTAACGTTTCCTCTGAAATTAAGGGAATAAGCAGGCAGTCGTAGTGAGGTCAGATTTATCTCACAGGGGGAGATATATCAAAAACTGGAGCTCTAGCACACATCTGCTTCACAGCAGGTCATCCATCCGACACTTGGCCCTAGGCATGCTGACCTTAGGCAGGAGCGTCCCATTCGGTTGGCAGTATTCTCCTATGATGATCATACAAAACAACACATACTAATGTGATAGAACACATGTGTTAGTGATTGGTGACCTTGAAGTAGCTGAATCCATTCCTCTGAATGGTGCCTAGATACTTTTGTATGTACAGTGCATTTGACATTAAGCTCACTGCTCAGGTGTGAAGGTAAAATATTTTTTTCCTGGATTTAAACATATTATCATTAGACACGAGTCCCAGTCTCAGTGATGTTGGTCTCTGTGAACCTGCTCTGGTTCAGTTCATCACAAGGTTTTCACGAGCCACTTGAGTGGGATTTTGAGGCTGTGTGGAATAAGCCTTTTTCCCCAGTTCTCCTACACTTGGTTAAGTGAAGCTATGAAACTAACACTTTCTCTGGGTCTAAATAGGGTACTCTTCTGGGCAGCTGGTGTCCTAGTGGATGTCCTCGTAATTAGAAATTCTAAGGTTCAAATCCCAGGCCTTCTAGGAGCACCACCGAGGTACCCCCACTCACTGCTTATCGGGTGCGGTGTTCCTGGCTGCGTGTTGCTTCATTTGGTCAATGGGTTAAATACAATAATTTATTGCTGTTCACGATATGTTTGCGTATGATATATTGACGCTTTATTTAATTTTTTGCGTCCTGGAGAACAATGTTTGTGTGTGTGGGGGGGGCGGGATTACCAAGCCTATATTTGGCTCTGTAATAGGTTTTAAAAAAATACTAGTGTCCAAGTTATTCTGTTTTTGACATTTTAAACACAAATAATCCTCATATTTCCCTGCTGTATTACTTTAATTCCTAATGCGGGTTACACGTCCGGCTCAGTGGGAGGAGCTCCCTGATTGCCTTGTGGTTGCGTCTGAGTCTGGGAGGGGGCGGATCGCTCCGCCGCCCTACGCGCGCTGCTGATTGGTCAGTACGGCTCAGTGGTCACGCCCATCAAATGTCTGGGGCTTTCCGTGCATTTTCATAACTCCAGAGTGTATTTCTCTCACCACCGGTCGGGCTAGCGAGTGTGCTACCACTTCCCCACTAAATTATTTAACTTTCTGACTTTGTTGAGGAGCCTAAACGGACATAGCACACCGGGAGCAACGTCGTGTAAGGAGGCAGTTTCTCACTAACATTATGGAGATTGAGATGCCTAAAATGAACCCAAGTCAACAGGTAAATATTTGTTATCCTTGACACCATATTTAGAAACAGTGACGCATGTTTTGGTTGAACTGTATGGAAAGATGAGGTCGTTGTCTGCAGTTTCTACTTTACGTCTGTGTCTCTGGGGGTCTGGAGTCTGATTCTGAGACCCTGTAACTTTTATTATCTATGGGAGATATTAACCCGTTCTTGATTTGGCTAAAGCAGTCCTGGAAAAATTTAATTGTTGTTAGTGAATAGACTGGAATTTACTGGGACTTTTATTTTACTGGGAGTATTATTATTTATTAATGTATTTATTTATTTATCTCGAGGAGGCGTTTCCAGCAGTTGTTTCCGGGCATGGCTTTCTGCTAGTGTAGGAAATTCTGCTCAGTCATGGAAGTCAGGCCATCCGGTCCGAAATGAGAATACACATGGGAAGAATTCTGAGTGGGGTTCGAGCTAAAGGCAGGTGCCAGTTGTCCCGTGTTAACAGGGCCTTTGTCATGTGAGCGTGTCTTATCAGGATGAAGGATAAAACTGCTTCTGTTGGCCTGGCGTAGGCTTCTTGGGGGTTTTGCCTTTGCCTTTGCCTTTATTGTGGGGTGTTCCAGATAACCACCCGCCCCAATAGCAGGGCTAATGCTGAATTTCTGAGATATCGTCCGCGGCATCGGGAGTGTTACCTTTGCTCTACACACAGGGGGCAGATTGCAGCTCTGACCATGAATGTTACTTTTCCTTTTTGTCCATCCATTTCATAATGACGCAAAGCTGTTGAATGTCTGTAATTTAGACATGAGCTTTTAGGTGCGGTGCTCAAATAGAGGTATTGGTCCTCTGCTGGAGATTTGTCCGAACATGTAGACATGGCTTGTATGGACAGAGGTGTCAGTGCATTAAAACAAATGTATTCTATTCTAACAACCCACATATATGAGAGTTCCTGTAATTCATGTCTCTTGCCTATAGTTCGTTGTTCCTGTGTGATCACATGATAACTGAAAGAGTACACTTGCACTCAGTTCACCTCCCATTATCAGGCCGGTCTGCCCTTGACTGGAGTGTTTAGTAAACATGTTCTGAACCAGATTTCTTTTGTTTTTTTAAACTGTCAAATCCAAAAGCTCTGTGAAGCATTTATAATAGATTAAGTCTTTTAATTTCAAATAATTTAAATATAGTTTTATTTTCTCTTTGGAAATTAGTTAAAAACTAAGGAAGAGCACATCCCAAATGCTTATTATGGCAGAGATCACTTTATACACGCGTGACTATGGAAACATAAATGACTGATATCTTGATACTGTTCTTCCGCCTAGTCAATATATTAGGCCTATTGGCTAATGCCGAGCTGTGGCTTCAAGTAAAAGGAAGTGAGGCAAGATCTCGTTTCTCTGCCTGGAAAAAGATCTTAATATTTACAAATCTGCTTCCTCATTGAGTGTCTAGTGATAACATTATGTTGAAAGGATAGACATACATTTAAATGACAACATTATAATTATGTGTTTGTTCCTATCTGTAACTCTTGTCTGGGGTTAGTTTAATACTTGTACAAGGTCACATATAACAAGAGCAGGTGTAAAATATTAGATGGACGGTAGTTTTTCTGTTTTTCCCTTTAAATTGCATCATCCTCCCGAAGGAAGGAGTCAAAGTTAAACATTAAAAAGGCTGTGGCCAATTACACAAATCAGCCACAGAGAGCAGATTTTAAGATTAGACATGAGGTATGAGAAACAGGTAATATCTAATTGATGTTATGCATCCAGGAAACATAGAGGGAAAACAATTTACATTGAATATTAAATTGTTTATAAATTGATGTATTTTGGGATTTACAGGTGAAAGCTTGAGCTTTTCTTATTGGATTAATGTGATTTGTAAGAACATTCCTGACCCAATTAGTCACACGTCACATTTGTTATGGATAGAACCTCTGAAAGGTCAGGGACACGAGTTAAAACCATGAATTTGAACTTTTTAAAATTTGATGTGTGCAAAAATAATAAATGAAGCTTAAACCTGTTTCCTGGCACTGCAGTTTAAATAAAGTCTATATTCACATGTGCGTCATAAGACATTGTTAGTGTTAATTATTCAGGAAAACTTTTCCTCACTTGATATTTATGAGAGATACTGTAATTGCGGTCTTTATTTTAACTGTTGTTAAGGTTGTTTATATATTGCGCAATAAACAATCTAATGGAAAAAAGCCTTCTTAAGTTTAGTGATGTAGGGGACAATGTGGGAGAAATAGAAGAAGAAAAAAGAGGAAAAAGGTTTGCGCAACCATTATGTTCACTCTCTATAGTCATAATATTGCAACACAGATTTTTGGTTCACATTTACGGGAGGGGCATTGTAATTTTATTACATTTGGTGGTGTAGTAACTTTGGGGGGCTTAGGCCCCTATCGTACCCTATGAAGTAAGCGACGAAACCTCTGATTCCTTCCCACAGAAAGTGTTCCCACTAAAACATCCAAATCAAACAGCCCAGTGCTTTCCATTCAGTGTTCAAATGAGAAGAGAAAAAGAGAGAAAAATAGTTTTGAATGTGTGTAGGGGGTCAAGCTAGGCTTGTCGTGAGAGGGATCCATTTAGTTCTTGTTTAGGTATTTCATCATCCCTCCTCCCTTCCCTTCCCCCTCCCTCTTGTGGCTGTAATCTGGGCCTGGAAAGTGTGTCTGACTCTCAGAGATTAATGAGACCTGGCCTAAAGCACTCACAGCACCAGCATTTCTGCCTGTGTACATCTCTGGCTTGAAATTTGCCGGGAAGGCCCTGACATAATACAGAAGTCAGAGCTGGGTCAGGGCTGATGGAGGCTGTGTGTCTGGCTTCATATATACACACAGAATTAGTGTTGGCCATCGCAGACATACTGCCGGCCAGAGCTGCACTTTGACGCCTGTGTGTAATTTTTTGGTTGGCCAAGCTCCACAGCTTGATTAAGAAATATCTAATATTTTTAAATATAGTTTTATTTGATATGGGCGTGTTTACTGCTCTGAATTTTTGGAAAAACGAACTAACGCAAAAGCTGCCACTTCCCACTGATTAAGAAGGAACAGCCTCTTTTACGTAGGACCCACTTCTGCTTTGTATAGTCCCCCTTTTTTCTGGTGGCAGGCCTTGTGATCAGCATTCAGTGGGAGTAGATCTTTTACAGACTTTAGGAGAGTCACATGCTCCTACATCGTTTTCTGACCTTCTCTACAGACTTTATACAAGACTCCAGTAGATATGCAGTGTTTCCTCTCTGTAAATAAACACATTGAAAAGATGGTGGGAGAGGATGGGAAGAGGAAGAGGAGACTTAACTGTTTACTTGAAGACATTCTTGATTTAATGGCTGTTAATAACTCTGGCTGTCAGCCATGGCGAGGTAGACGGCAAGCGTTCTTAGGCCTTGTCTCTCTTAAACTCACTATGGATGGGCTAATAACTGTATTTCTACAGTTTTTACTGCATACTGATTTATGACAGGTTACTGCTGTTAAAGTAATTGACAAGAAGGATCCGAGTTTTTATATTTATTCTGTTTTATATTCTTTTCTTCTATGCTTGTCTCCATGTCTTTTCTTTGTATTTACAGCAAGCAGGTAAAGCCGAACAAACCTGTGATCCCCAAACCCCACCATGCTCATGTGACCCTTGTTTTTTTTTTTCCAGATTGTATTAAATATTGCTTTAGGCATGGCACCATCGCAAAATCAATTAGAGTTTAATTACAAAGCTTAGCTAATCAGCATTCTTAAAAGACCATGCTGTTTAAATTTGTTCTGTGTGTTGGCTTTGACATTTATGTTAGCAGCTCCTCTGGCCTCTTACCACAGAGACAAATTCATTTTTTCCACTTATGAAAGCTACAGTACAGGCCAAAAGTTTGGAGACATCTTCTCATTCAGTGTGTATTTTTTATTTTCATGACCATTTACATTGGTAGATTCTCACTGAAGGCATCAAAACTGAATGAATGAAAAAAGGTGAAATAACTGAAAACAAGTTTAAATTCTTGTTTCTTCAAAATAGCCACCCTTCGCTCTAATTATTGCTTTGCACAGAGGTGTTTACTGTTAAACACCCCTGGGAACTCCTTCAAGACGGTTGGAAAGTACATAACTCCACATGTGTTCATTCATAGTTTTGATGCCTAGAAGGTGGTGAGTCCTAACATTTGGCCTCTTTAATGGTTCTGAGCACTAACACAAATGACACAACTGCCCATCTACCTTTATATGTAGAGAATATATATAGAACCTGGTTACTAATTGCCCCAGTATCAGTTAAGGAAGGTCACGTTATAACAAGCTTGTTTCATGTGTTACGTAATAAGTCAATCATAAATGAATTTTTGTTTTAGTTGAACCAGTGCTAAGGTCAAATATTTCGCCCAGGTCCGGCCCACTGGGATCTGTTTTCCTAAACGTGTTAAAGGCCGCAAAGCTAACAGAGCACAGTGTGCAGTATTTTGTTCTTGTGGTTTTAGAGCCAGCAAGTTTTGTATGTGTGTGCTTGTAAGTATGTCTGAAATGCAGTGGAGTGTATCAGTCCACAATGGGTGGGTCTCAGAGATGTGAGGAAAGAGGAGAAGAGCATCTATTATTCATGCTGCCTCCTCTACGTTACATTCATGATCACACAGTGAGTTGTGTGCTGAGCTGGGATGGGATGGGTGCCGGGTGCACTGCCGTGCGGCTAAACACCACAAATCCCTCAGAGACTCATAGGGCGTGGTGGCAAGGTGCTGAAAGCTGCTCTCCTTTTCTCGCTCTCTCTGTAGGACATGGATCTGATTGATATCCTGTGGAGGCAAGATATAGACCTGGGAGCAGGCAGAGAGGTTTTTGACTTCAGCTACAGGCAGAAGGAGGTGCAGCTGCAGCGGCAGAGAGAGCTGGAGGAGGAGAAGAGGCAGCAGAGAGTGAGAGAAAAGGAGAAAGCTCTGCTCGCCCAGCTGCAGCTCGACGAGGAGACTGGAGAGTTTGTGCCTCGACCCACGCCTACCAACAACACACTGACGCTCGCTAACACTGCACCTGCAGAGATCACAGAGGTACACACACACACACACACACACAGATAACCTCCTGATGCAGGCCAAGAGGGCACCATTAGCTAGCTTTCAGACAGGGCATGGGGTAATAAATACATAGACCTATTAATATTATCACCTGCATATTGGAAAGTGCTACACTTGTAACATTGTGTTCTATAGAAGGTTTATTTTTAAACAGTGGTGTTCCGTGGTTTTCTCACTGTCCTTTTTCCTTAATTCAAAAACATCAGCTCATTGTTAGTGATTATAGAACATTTGATCATGAACAAATGGAAACAGTTAAAAAATACAAATTTCAAAAATAAATGTTTTTTCATTCTCCTGTAAAGTTATGGTTTTGTAGACATTGTGTTCTGACAGTAAGCATTTCGTCGTTGTCTGGCGGAAACCTCGTAACACCACTTTCGGTCTTTGTCATTTGTTTTCCCTAAATCGATATTATTGGTCAGTCTCTGGGTGAGTCTGTAAAATGTAGAAATTATTAACCTATGAAAAGTCTGAAATTATTACAGCATTTTTGATGACACAGTATTCTTTTATTTAGAATACACAGTTTTTTGAGTTTCCTGTATAATAACTGTTTTGGACACATGAGGTTTTGGTCCAACAGCAGTGATATTTAAAACTACCTATACGTAGACTTTTCTAAATGCTACCTAAACCGAATGCTAACCTCAGTTGACAAAAAGAAGTGAAGTTGACCCTGGTTTTGGTATGTACAATACCAAAATTATAGACAAACGTAACAACCCATTGATGTAAGTGAAATAGATAGGTTTCCACTCTTGCATTCAATCTTCGTATACATTCTGTTCTGGGAAAGGCTCCACCCTCCTGCTACCTTGGTGGGGTTCTTCTGTTGGGTTGCTGGGTTACTGCCGCTTTAGTGTAATTACTGGAACTCAGGTGGTTCAGATTTCCGAGTAGATGGCTCTGAGCTTCAGAGAAACACCTTTCTATAAGAAGTACTAACAGGACTCTACTACAATATTTATTTAGGTATCCAGTGTGGTGTCGTACAATGTTTCAGTAATAAATAATTTATTTGAAATGGATCAGTGACCAGGATCTGAAATGTCAGTGACTGGAATCATGTGCTGTACTCTCTGGGTGTGAAGTCACTGGTCTGATATATGTGTCTGGCTTTTGCTTGCAGAATGTTGCATTCACAGAAGAGGATGGAGACGCCATGTCGTTTGATGAGTGCATGCAGCTTTTGGCAGAGACATTCCCTCTAGTAGAGCCAGCACAGGTAAGAGAATGATATTGCTGGCTCATTTATCATAGTTTCTCACCATACATTGTGTACCATACTATACCATATCACACATGCTTACCAATGTTTAGAAGAAAGATATTGTTTTAAAATATGGCAGTTTTTCTTAAAGAACTTACGTTTGAAGTATAAAAATAAATTGCTGAATAAAATCTTTTGTCTGTTTCCTCTTCTTCATAGCCTGCCCCTCCTTGTCTGGATCACTCCATTCCTCCTTCCACAGACAACAGTCATCTAATTATGTCTGGAGAAATATCAATGCTGCCTCAGAACAACCTGATGCCAGGCCCTATGGACCAGACCTGGATGGATCTGCAGGTATGGTTCATCTTTATTGAATCATTCTGACAGCTTTCACATGCTGAGGAAAATACTTCACTTTTGGACTTCAGTAAAGATTGGGTTTTGGTGTGAGAGAGAGAGAGCACCATAGATACACTTTCAGTACATAACCATGTGATTTGGTTGTGTCTCATGTGGTATAGAGAGGCCTCAACCTGCCTGTTGCCATAGTAACCAACCACATGACCGACCTTTATGGTCAAACTGTGGTTTGACAAGCTACTGGAGGAATGTTTGCCTCACTTGTTTTTGTTTTGCGTCCTATTTTAGACCTAAGCAGATCCCAACTATTTTGAAGTTAATGCTGTTCTTTTCATTTCACATTTGCATTCTAAAAAGGAATTTACTCTGATATGTAACAACTCTTGTGTTTATTCTTCTTGTTTCAGCACTGCTTGAACATCCAGGAGATGCTGGACATGTCAGGATATGTGAACACTAGCCCTGCTCCCACTGTACCGGAGTCAAATTACAACCAGTATCTCCCTGAACTAGGGAGCATTACAACCAACACTGCCGAAATTTGCCCTGCTGAGTTCATGAATGCCTACGATGGCGTTTTTAACAGCGTAGCGCCTCCCAGCCTTAATCAGATGACTCTAAAAGGTGCAGATGTAAGCGAAGGCTTTGGAGTAGACCATTTTTCTGACATATTCTACCCTGATCTAGAAGCTAAAGTCAACAGTGCACCGCTCCCGTGTGAAGAGGGAAATGTGGTGAATCAGCTGGATGAGATTTCCAATGAGCCTCTGCTGAAATCCATGGACCTGCACAGCCTGTCTCCTGACGATTTCAGCACAGAAAAATCGGAAGAATGTCCGGATTCAGACTCTGGCTTTTCACTGGACACCAGTTCTAAAACAAGCTCCCCTGAGAAATCCCTGAACGATGATGCTTCCTTTGGTTTTAGTGAATCAGACATGGATGAGATAGAGGATGGTCCTGAGAGCACAGAATCAGATTATGCAGAGATGTTTCCCCTGATGTTCCAAAGTAACAGTCCTCAACAGTCCTTCACAGAGAATCCAAGCATGACCCAGGCACAGGAGGGCTCGATGAGACAGCCAAAGACAGAGCCAGCGGAGGGCAGCGGATTCTCCAAACCGCCTTTCACCAAAGACAAGCAGAAGAAACGTTCAGAGGCGCGGCTCTCGCGTGACGAACAGAGAGCGAAGACCCTGCAGATCCCCTTTACTGTGGACATGATTATCAACCTGCCTGTGGACGACTTTAATGAGTTGATGTCCAAGCACCAGCTCAACGAGGCCCAGCTAGCACTGGTCCGGGACATCCGCCGCCGTGGCAAGAACAAGGTGGCGGCGCAGAACTGCCGCAAGCGTAAGATGGAGAACATCATGGGCTTGGAGTATGAGCTGGACTCTCTGAAGGAGGAGAAAGAGCAGCTAATGAAGGAGAAGAGCGAGAACACCAGCAGCCTGAAGGAGATGAAGCAGCAGCTGAGCTCCCTGTACCTGGAAGTGTTCAGCATGTTGAAAGACGAGCAGGGCAAGCCCTACTCTCCCAGTGAGTACTCCCTACAGCAGACTTCTGATGGCAGCGTCTTCCTCGTCCCCCGCGTCAAAAAGACTCTCATCAAAAGCAACTAGCACTTTTGTTCTGCTTCCTTTTCTTTCTTGGTACTGCATATTCTCTAGCTATGTACTATGCAAAACAAGAAAAATAGAACTTTCTAGGTATTTTTGCTTAAGCTTTAGCCATAAAGATGGCAGAACTATTATATAGTTTTTGCTTATTGTACTTTCTTAATATTCTTAATATCTGTTGTATTTTGTACTTCATATTTTATCTGAGATTGTTTTATCTATATGGTTTGTAAATAAATTTATACTTTATTTGCTATTGAAATATTAAAAAAATGTACTGTACATATATACCTTGTTTTAGGATGCTATTCATTTTGTTGCAATCACTGGCACTCAAGTCTGTTTTTATACCTTAATTTACGATTCTATGGCTATAGTATCGCTTTTCTTCATGCTTTATAAAAAATAAAAACATCCATTTACTCAAGCAATGTCTTGTCATTGCTAAAATGACACATCGTGGCCGTTCAGAATTATTTATATAATTAACCCCTTACATTAAAATAAAGAATAAGTGACTCGGGCAAATTCTTTTTACACTGTACTCTGACACATACAATACCTTGGTTTTTGTTGGGGAAAATGGATTGCTGTCTTGAAAAGGGTGTTTGTGTGAAATAAGCACCACACACACAATCCACAACTGCTCTTAATCTAGGAGTCTAAACCACACAGGGTTATGCAACAGAGATCCATTGTTTGACCGTTGCCCATGTGAAACCTGCATGATGGCTCCACTAAGCCCTGTTGGACAAACACAGAAGAAAAGCAGAGCGCTGCACATTGTAGTGTTTGCACTGCCAGGCACTTTCGCCCTCAAAATGCTATCTTTGAAAACCAAGCCCACTCCACACCAGCCCTTCAGAAGCTATTAGCCTGACTGAACAAACAGGACGGGCTGGTTTAAAGAGCCAGTGCGTACGTCACTATCTGCACTGTATCTTACACAAAGAACAGCAGGTTCATTCGTGATGGCGCCACCGTGTGCTATTGTTATATTGATAAATTACACTACTAGCTAGAGATGTGAAGCATTAAAAGTTCTTGGTTCAGCTCTCGTGACTTCACCTGCTGTAATTCATTGACATTGCGTAACAAAGTCCAAAGGGTTCCTTTAAAAAGTCAAACCACTGGTGTAGAGTGAGTGTTGCGCAAGGCCGAGACCTTATTTTACTAGCCTTAACATACCTGTAATCTAAAACATGTATGTCGCCATGCCTTGATGAAGTTAAGAGGACAAAGAGTCATGTTGAGGCTGATAAGCTTTGTTTGTTGAAAGAGGGCTTGTACAAACCAACATAAGTTACCGGGGAAATGACACTTTCAAGGATTGGAAAAAAAATCTTTATTTAAAGAAATCATAATAGTAATGTCACAATGGATGCATACACTGACAAAAGGCTTAAATATAATTTTTGGGGGATTAGGAAGCAACTAATACATACATTAAAGATTTGTAATGCTAATAGTAAACACATAAATCCTAAATGTTATGGTTAAATGGATAGTTTTATTATCCCTGAGTATATATATATCCTCCCATGTCCAAAAACTGTTATCTAGTCTGCTGTTGCAATACTTATCAAACAAAAACCTGACAATCTAATTAAACATGTTATTCAACCCAAGTGCCTGTGCTTTTAGAGGTTGTGGTTCACTGGTAAACTCTGATACATGACATACACTACAAAGAGGTGAATATTGTGATTACTTTGTGATAAGGTCTTCACATCCCAAGACGTATAGTACAAGCACTGTTCCGGGCCTACTTCCATACAGATGCAAATAAATTAGTTTATTGTTTTTACATGAAATATATGTATTTTCCATACAGAAATTAAAAATGCAGTTCTCTAAAGTGAACTTGATGGATTAGGCTGTCTAAGGCTATGGGAGGATATTTCATAATGGACCACACAATTCGAGGAATTAATCTTACCCATCCAGACTTTTCGGTGAAAACATGTCATACAAGATTTTCTGACCAGCCGCTTCATGTTCAATCTGTAAATTAAGCAGAATGGTTACTCTTACCTGGTCTTAAGACCGTCATCTTCTTCTTCTTCTGTCTCTCATTCACCTGTTTTTAAACCCTCAGACCTACTCTCTTTCCTCTGCTGGCTAGAATTGGATGCCACATTTCTGGTGTCCATGTCTTTCCTATTTTCCAGCTGCTCTTGGAATAATAGCCTACTCTCTTAAAAAAATAAAAGGAAACACGAAAGAATATTTTGAGCAATGCCACAGAACACTTTAAGCCCCCTCTCTAAAAGAGACTTTTAGATCTTTATAAAGGTTCATAAAAGCTCTAGCTAAGAAAGAAATTCTAACAATTAAATGGTTCCTTTTAGAATGTCAGAATGGGTTATATGGAGGTCCTTCACATTTACAGATCCGCAAATATGGCCCATTAATAAAAAAAACCATTCATCAGAGCTCCAATTGGTTCTTATGTGGCATCATGCAAATTATCCTTTTCGGCACCTTTATATTTAAGGATGTACTTTCAGAAAAAAAGTCATAAGCTTTCTGAGGAACACCTGTTGGCCTTCCTCCACACACTTGCCTCGATGCTCCCTTGTCCTCTGTGTGTTTTTTTTAAAATATATACATTTTTTTCTGGCACAACTTCCTGCCTGGTTTGTTTGAAGATCTGCCTGACATTCACAATGGGCAACTGAGGATCGTTTGTATATATCTTGATAAATATTTCAAGATATATATCCCTTTACTCACACACACGTATAAAAAAATTTGTTGGACATTCTGAGTACATTGGCTAAGCTTTCATGAGGACACATACAACAAACACTCAAAACAACTGCACTCGCTGACTCAATGATGCACTAAACTTCAATTTTCTACACAACTTTATTTAATCTGGTTTCTTTTTTCACTTTTCAAAAAGTTAACAATCTAGACTTCTATTTATACAAATTGATCTAGTACATGCCCTCAAATCTGTCAAGTCTACACTGCTTATGTTTTTTTTCCATACACACTAACAAAAAATGACACATACACAAAAAGATACACTTGACACTGTTAAGCATCACTGCCTTAAAAAAAGACCAAAACCAAAAAACTGTACCACAACTTGCAACTTCTTTTGTGACCTTAATCAAATGTCTGTACAAACTAAAAGATACAAATCTAATAATCCAGAGAAAAACTAACTTAAGACCATACCACTTAAAAGCTGACTATGACTGTGACACTTGATATATTTCACTGTGAAAAAAAAAAACCTTTCTGAATTACACAAAACATTACAAAAAAAGAAAAATAGGTAAATACTATCCAAGGTCAAAGGAATGTACATACACTAACACATACTATGTCCTGGCTATACTCCTGCTCATTGTAGCTAGTACGCACAGTCCTTCATTGAGTTGCCATTTTAAGTGCTCTGACTAGCAGGTCTTGGCTTTCTCACAGTAAGCTGCAGCTTTCCTGACCTCTCCTCTCCTTTCCTCTCATCTCCTGCTAACTGTCCACCTGAAGCCTGTTGAATAGATACAGGATAAAACAAATAGTTATTCTATGTCAACATGTGTCTAAGGCAGATTTATTAGTGTGCGGAACTGAACTTACCATAAACATACGGACATTAATACCGCCTTGAGCCATAGCCACCACCACCACCGCCACCTGAACCATAACCACCTAAAAATGTGAAAACGAGACATCATGCCCCATTCCTCACATTGACAAAACTTCTTATACTGTACGTTTCAGTATAGCAGAGTCTAAAAGGAATATTTTACCTCCATAGGGTCCACCTGAGTTCCTCCCTCCAAAGTTATTCCCTTTCATGGGCCCATAGTTAGACTGCTGCCCTCCATAATTTCCAAAGTCATTGTAGTTTCCACCTCCACCTCCTCCGCCACCAAAGTTCCCTTAAAATCACAGTGACAAACGAAAAGGATAGAAGGTAGGTGCCTTTACTCAGCAGGAAACAGTCCATTATGTTTAATTTAGACATGAACAAGAGCATAGAAAACATTAACGTGCTTCAAACTGAGCAGTAATATCACAAGCTACAATGTAGGTCAGCAGAAAATCTAATGCACAGGCGATTTTTGTGATGAACCCCATTGTGGCCACAATTGAAAGCCTTAAATGGTATCCACCACCTTAAGGCAATTACCACCAAAACCACGTCCATCATTGTAGTTGTCATATCCTCCAAAGCCGCCTCCTCCACCTCCTCCTCCACCGCCTCCTCCTCCCTGGTGACCATAACCTCCACCAAATCCTCCACGACCACTGCCATAACCATGACCACCGCCATAGTTACCACCTGAACACATATATAAAAATGGAGGAATCTATCAACTAGGCACAGTTTTTTAAATGTGTGCAGGCCATAAGCATCCTTAGATACACAAAAAATATATAATTTACATTGGGTGTAAAACGCAATTTATATAATACATCATGCCATGCAATTTAGATCACCTTACCATCTCCACCAAACCCATTGTAGCCATCTCCTCCATAGCCTGCTCGGCTTCCTCCATAGCCTCCTGTGCAAAACAAAGTACACATTTCTCTACTTTCAGACAGATCATTAAATAAATAGACTGCTGTTGAAACTAGGGTATTTTCCTACCTCTACCAAAGTTTCCTCCACCAAAGTTGCCCCCTCTGCTCATGAAATTACCACCTCCTCCACCACTACCACGATCTGACGGTAAAAAAGAACAATTAAAACTATTCTATCCTTTTTATGTGCCCATTCCTACAGTTAATGTTAATTAATCCAAAGCTACACAAATTGAGGCTCAAAGGACAATGCTCATCTTCCCAAACAAAGAAGTGTACAAACACATCTTTACCGAAATCAACTATTGGAAAAATGAGAGACGACAGTATCACATTTAAGGGTTAGGAACAACAATAAGCACGTTTCACTCAAAAACATTTAAAGCATCTGAGATTTAATGACAACTTAAATTTGTACTTACACCTCTGGTTTGAAACTGCCTGCATTTCCTGTTTAGGCAGTGCTTTCCTGACTTCACAGTTGTGGGAGTTTATGGTGTGGTATTTCTGGGCTGGCAAGAAACAAGTGGGAATTTTTACATGCAGAAACCCAACAACAATGCAGAGATATCTGAATATTATCTTACCAACTATTTTATCCACAGTGTCATGGTCATCAAAAGTAACAAAACAGAACCCTCTCTTTTTTCCTGTTGGCCGCTCCTCCATAATATCGATGCTCTCAATCTTTCCATAGCACTCAAAGTATTCACGTATGTGATACTCTTCTGTGTCTTCCTTAATCCCTCCGACAAAAATCTTCTTCACTGTCAAATGGGCTCCTGGTTTACTTGAATCCTAGATAAGATAAGAATCATTAGGTTATTAACCTGTGCATTTTAAAGTTATTATAGATCAACTCATATTTCTCTCATTTGTTGTACTTATCTCGGAGTCTAATCTCTGAAATGTATTTGCTAGCCAAACAAATAATCAATGAATTTATAATTAACAAAAGGGTGTGTGTGAGTAGTAGAGTAGGATCATACCTCTCGTGAAACGGCCCGTTTAGGTTCAACGACGCGACCATCAACTTTATGGGGTCGAGCCCCCATTGCTGCATCCACCTCAGGTACACATGAGTATGTTACGAAGCCAAATCCTCGCGACCGCTTGTTTCCTGGGTCCCGCATCACCTGTGGATTTAATAAAGATGGTACAACTGAGCTGATATGGCAGACTTCCATGAAAAAATACTGCAGTGTCCTTCCAGCCTACAGTTGGTTCAGAGCGCAGCATCTTGGCTGGTTTTTAACCAATCCAAAAAAGTCTCTTTCCAGCCTACTTCTGATGAACCTACACTGGCTACCCATAGCTGCCTGAATTAAATTCAAGTCACTAACGCTTGTCTACAGAGTGACATCTTGGTTTGCACTCAGCTACCTTAATCCTACTATTCAGCCTTAAGTCCAGACTCTTCTCTTTGTGGTTCTCTGGTGGTGGAATGAGGTGCAGTAATAGTTTAAGTTTCATGCCATAACAACAACAATGGTCATGGCAGACAGGAATTTTAACAATATAAATGATTGACAACAATGACTTAGGATTCCATCAATCAATGTGTAATTCTACTGTCACTATGGATAAAAGCATCCACCAAATGATGATGTAATTTACTGTTAAAAAAAGAAAAATACATATTAATAGTCCTAAATCACAAAAATGAATATTGTAAACATCTTTACTTACCACACAATCTGTAAGCTTGCCCCATTGCTCAAAGTGGGCACGCAAGCTTTCCTCTGTTGTTTCAAAGCTGAGACCTCCAATAAACAGCTTCCTCAGCTGCTCTGGCTCCTTACTGTCATGGCCCTGTTGACATTAAAAGAAAAAAAAGGAAAACTTAAAGAAAATATCTGACATTTAAAAACAACTTGCAGGAAAAATACAACATGTTACTGAGGAATGTAAAAATAATTTTTACAAGGGCACATCCCGTTAAGGACAAGAAAATTAGATGTTTAGAAGCCCTCATAGTCCAAGAACCCTATTAAGTAACCCAGAGTATGGTAACAGATCGCTTCTGTGAATGAAGATAACACAAGATACAACTTTTAGTCCCACAAGCAGGAAATTTGCATTGTTAGGGCAGAAAGTGGACAGTACTCATGTAAGAGCAACATAAACAAAACAACACAAACTATAGATCACAACAGTATTCTGATACACAGAAAATAATAATAAAAAAATAGATATGTATAAATAAACCATATGTATAAGTATGTGCACACTGGATATAGATATTTGTATGATCACTGTAGCTTAAGGTTCACACTCACTTATCCTCAGTTGTTTGGTAGCAGCAAACACTGACAAAAAACATTAATAATGCACCACACAAATTATTTCCCCCCAAACATCGTCCATGTTGCACAAGAGATATCGCTCACAACAGAAACGTTCACGTTGCAGACAAAGGTACTAACACCACTCGTACGAAATTCATCGGTTTTATTCTAATTTTGGATGAACTGTACATTCCGCGCTGACTTAAGGGAACAGTGACTTGCTTCTGAAGGCTCATTTTGTTCTTAGAGAGGAAACCTGGCTAAATATGTTTGTTGATATTGGTCGGAAAGACATCTAGAATATTCTGTTGTACCTACAACGCCATTTTAGAGCTCCTATCTTCTCTGTACTCTCCTCCATATTGTTAGCCAGTGTTTACGGTTCCAGCATAGCACTTAAGCGGTGAAACATAGTTAACAGTCCGACCTTCCTACTTGCCTAACATTATCAAACCATTTCCAACAACATATACTTAAACTGGACAGGCTAACTAGCTAGTCACCTTTAACCACTGTACCCCAAAGTAAAAGCCTCCACATTTCATCTTTTTGATATAAATACTGGGAAAATATGAGATATTACACTCATTTAATGCACATAGTAACACTTGTGACACGGTCAGCATTCGGTGTGATATTTACAGCAGGCCAGATGCCAAAAAATACGACAATACTGACAGAAAGCAGCTAGCGCCCTGGCTAATGTAAGCTCCCTGCAGCTGCAGCTGCAGCAGCCAGAGCGACTCACGTTAGTTTTTCAATGTTTCAGTATCCTACAATGTCTTTACATGTCAGGCAATTACAATTCGGTGAATGTAACAGTCAATAAACCAATTTTACCTCCATGTCGCAGCGTCTGCACCCCTACTTTTTTTAACAGAAGCGGGGCTGTAGCATCAGAGTTCACCACCAGGGGACCGACCAGTCACCTGTCACCGCTGCTTCAATCACTTACACTACATGGATAGAAGAACGCCGGACCAAAACACCATCTGGCACTTTTATCTCATTGCTGTTAAATACATAGATGTTTAATATGGAATGGGTCCCCCTCGTGTTGCTAAATCAGCTTACTCTCTTTTTGGTTGGCTTTCCTCAGGATTTAGGAGTTTCTTTGGGAATTCGTGAGCATTCATTCTGTAGGGCATTTATGTGATAAGACACTGAATTGGGACGAGAAGGCCTGGCTCAAAATCAGTTCCAGTTCATCCCAAAGGTGTTTTCATTTTAATCAGGTTAAATTTTCATATAAAACAGCAACCCTGTTTATAAGGTACTCCAAACCTAATCCAGCCTTTAGATCAAGTGTAATTCAACTCATTCCAAAGCTGTGACCCTGGTTTAGCTGACTGAATATTTGTATATGTTTATGAAGTATATCTAAATGTCTGTCTTTTTACCTGAACAGATAAGTGATAGCTTATGAAGCCTTATGAATCTTTTGTAAAATGTATAATAATGGCAGTCCAGAAACAGGATTTTTTTTTCTCAGCTGGGTCTCCACTGAATGTCCATTCTTGAAATAGGGTTTGTGATGTTGCCTGTCTTACAGCACAACCTTGTCATGAACAATAGATACAATTTTTTAACGGTACGTCAACTGCATCTCATGGCCCTTTTACCTAAAGCAGTGTTTTCCAACTGCTGCCCTGGATGGGACTTGCTTTTCCTGTACTTGAATCATATCAAGAGCTATTTGATCCACCTTCAGCTGAGGTAGGTGTGTGAGACCATGTAAACACAAAAATCCCATACCGCTGAGGCGTAAGAACCTGAGTTGGGCAATGCTGCCCTAAAGGCTAAAGCACATTCATTTAATCACCACCCATATATTTGATTTCAGTATCAAGTCATATTGTGTTAGTTATTGTTGCCATTTTTAACCCTTAAACAGAACCTTTTTTAAATGATCAAGGCTATGATTACTGCATGACCCTGTTTGCTTGATTTTAGCCTTGTTTCAATAGACTCTAATCATCATCCTACCTATATCCTTTTACATTACTGGTTACTAGGGTATAAATAACAGAGGTTTAAAGGTTAATGTTTAAAATAACTGATTTTACCCCAATGTAATGTGGACCTATCCTCTGATTATATCTGCGTGCTTCGATTTTACCACAGAATCGGAAGTCTATGTGTTGATCGCGACTCATTAATGGCCACTGAACTGTAAAAATAAAGTGTTTGTAGGTGTAAGCGTTCTGGGAAAGTACTGTATTCAAAACACTTCCTGAAGGCTGTGGACATACTGGTTTTCAGCCCTACTGTATCTCCCACGAAACCAGGCCCTAAAGCTCACAGCAGACCACTGCGACACCTGCTGGCTGGGATTTGAACATTCAGAGTTCTTGGCTAACTATGCCACAGGATTAGTGCCTATGTAATAGCTCATAATAAAGTTAATTTCAAATGATATCAGCATATGTGGACGCCATTTAGGAAGTTAAGCAAATAAAGTTAGGTTAGTGTGACCACAAAGGAAAAACTTATTGACTCTGATTAGTGTTGGGATGGGAAACAGGTGTCATGACATGTACTCAAATAACGCTTTTTTTATTATACAAAGTGACCAGTAAACCTCCATCTTTTGAGATTTGATATAAAAATTGGTCGGTTGATAGTAATACTTTGGGCTAGTTCCAAAACTCTTGAAAAATGGTCAAATGTAAGTAACATTAGAAAATAGCTAATATTCTCTTTGCTAATTTACTTTGCTATAGTCAAAAGAGTTAAAATATTTGAGTAAGTTTATATTATACTAAAGTATAATCTAGTATATTGTATTAGAGAATTTTACAAACTGGTGTAGCCTTCTTTTGTGTTCAGTGCAACAAAGAAACTCCAAAACATCTGACAGGAATGCCACTGAACTGATACACGTTGCTCCCTTTATGACTGGTGAACCTGTCAATGTTGACATTTATCCAGGTGTAATTTATTCAGAGAATTGTTCTTTACCACAAATATTCAATATACAGTTAAGATACATTTCAGCTCTTTAAAAAGCTATTTAGTAATTTATGCTACTGGGCTTTGACTCCATAGTATCTCTTTGCTTTCAATCATCTGTCATAATGTAAATAAATTATGCAAGGTTTTATTAATGTGATTTGCAGTATTAGAGTTCCATGATACCTGCATTATGAATACATTGAAACTTGTGTAGTATTGTGTGATTTGTTAGAGGGTTAGATACCTAATGGCTAATCTCAGGTTACAATGACTATAAAAAAAAATCTGTGCTGCAGAAAAAAACAATTTTCTTTTGTCCTGCAGATGGTGCTATAACTGTGTAAGTGTGAGTGCCATTTTCAATGCATCAGTTTATATATAAAATGTAAAAATATTCCGGTATTGTATCTACTTTCTATTTCATGAATCAAAGAATGGCGTATTTGGATAATTCTAATAAAACTAATAATGAGGCATGACACATTGTACGGTAGTTTATGAATCAACTTGATAGTTATCAGTTGTTCATAAAAGGTCTAATATTTATAAATGGCATTTTAAAACAGCATTTTATAAAAACATATGAATTTTAGAACAATTCAATGTTTAAATCAGAGGACAGGAATAATTCTACTTAATGTTGTTCTTTAAAATCAGAGCTTATAATTCTTAGACAAATAGGATTAACCTGTTTAGATTCTTATCACATGTGAGAAAAAATCATTCAGCTTTGCCTTTATCTTTAGGTAAATATTGATTCTGCCTAATTTAAGAAAGTAACATATTAAATCACAAAATAGTTGAACAGATGGTATAGAAATGGTATAGAAATTAGCCTGCAAAAGTTCTTATAGTGTGGTGTTCTTTTATTGGTGGATTTAGGGCAGAGGCTCAATGTAAGTGGGGCCGGTGGGAATTCTGTAAGATAACTTAACATAAGGATGTGTTTAAAACCAGACCAGGTAAAGGTATTCAAAGAATTCAGCAAATGCCTACTGCTCAAATTTCACATTCAAATTCCTAGCCCCAAGTTAGCATTGCATGATGCCACCTTGGGAGTTGTGTTGCATTGAACATTAATGACTGCTTTTTTTTTAGTAGTGTTAATTTTAGTAGAAATCTCTTTATCAGTGAAGTTTGTGCTGCTACCACATATGGAACCCCACCATATCCTCCAGAGCACCATTAATCGTTTCACAAATGTGTTGACCTGTGCATGTGCTCCTAAAGCCCATATAAAGCTATATTAGCTTATAGATTTTGGTACATGAACAATTCATGTGAGATGACAATTTAACATCAGTGAGATTGATGCTACTATTGCATTAGAACTTTCCTGACTGAAAATAGAAGTTATTCACTTTTTTTCCACCTGACCTTTGCAGGCTGCGTGGTGACGTTGATCCATTGAGCTTTTTCGGCTCTCCCCACTCACAGACCTGTGTTGATGCCTTTATCGGTGTGTCATTTATTGAGTGAGTGTGTGTTCAGAGGCCAGTGTGTGTGTTTTAGGAGAGTGGGCTGTTGTGGGTGTGTGTTGTGTGGGTTATATTCTGCAGTTGCAGCATGATGGATCTGTTGAATGGCTCTGCTCACTGCAGCCCACACGGCCAGGGACGCTACTCGTTCTTCGTCACACACCTTTACACTCAGTGTTCTGAGGTGGCAGTGGCCTGACACCTAGATATTTCATAGCCCACTCACTCACTCACTTTCTCTCACTCTCTCTCTCTCTCTCTCTCTCTCTCTGTCTCTCTCTCTCTCTCACACACACATACACATTATCACAAGCTTTTATCATTGCACACACAGTGTAACTGTGGACATGAATCTGTTCAAGTTCTGTTAACTTTTTGGAACTAAAAGTCCTTTCATAAATTGTATGTATATTGTAGGATCCACACAGTGCAGTCTGGAGTAGTACCTAGTTATATGAAATGAAAAAGTAGCTAAAAAATACCAGTTTGCACCTCAGTTAATTTGTAAAAGGGGATATAAGTTCATTCCTTTTTATTTAATTTATACTACTGAACAACAAATAGAAAATTGCTTTGCAATCTAATCGAAGGTCTGAAGTCATGTACAAAATTTAGGCAACCAAAAAATAGATTAAAATGATTTATACTGGTTTGAGGTTTTTAAGAATAACAGGATTTGAAAATGATCTAAAGTGTTCACTCATAAAATCCTGCATACATTGTATTTAAAATGTACTGTTTATTTGTATTCATTTTAATCTTGGTGTTCTAAATGCTTTCTCACTGCACAGATAAATAATATTCCATATTTTGTATTTTGTCTGAGGCATAAGGCTCTTTCAGGGTGCTGTTTTCTGAACTCTGACCTTCTGAACTTACAATATTTGAAAATGTGAAAACATTTTTCCTCACATCTGATAAATTGGAATGTACAAAATAGAATCAATGTCACATTACAAAAACCCACTAAACCAAACTAACTAGAGAAAATTGTGTACTGTTGATAATTAAACACACAGTTGGTCTGTACCTTCCCATAAAAACTGATATTCACAATATGTTCAGAAAAGCAAGCAGAAAAAAACTGTGACAGAACATTAATAATGTCTTTCTCTATTCAAAAGCCACATGAAAGTTAAGGCCATTTGAACGGTCTCACACATTTTAGGTCGGAATGTCATTTAACAGTTTTAAGCAAATAACTTTTGCACACAGAAAAGGGTCACACAAATACAATATTACATAAACATGATTTCTGTTTTTTCTCTTTTGATAAGAACTACGCTTTATTCAAATGTTTGATGTACATTCACAGCCTTTTTTTCTTCCCATTGTAGAATTTTCTAGTCAGCTGCACATTCAAGGTCAAACTGCTGTGCATTTTGAGGGATCATAAATGTAATAAAACTAGGTGCTGGATGAATAGATTGCATAATGTAACGTGTGAGATAATAGCGTACATTTGTTATGTACAGTCTGATTACTTCATTGATTTTGCCTGCATGGATTGCTGAACTGTCAGATGCTAGCCTCCTGCATTTGCATGCCATTTTACAGAATGCAGCTTTCTTTGGTTTTAGTCCAAAACTGTTGTTTCTGAAAGTTGTTTAGTGGTTTTATCTGCTTGTAGGCCTTTTCATGTCTCAGTTTCCTGAGACCAAATGACCCAAATGTGAATTGCTATGACTATAGTGTATCAACACAGCATTATTATACTTAACAGTATTGAGTTTTGATAAATAATGATGCCAAAAAAGTACCTCCTACTAAACATCTACCACATATACAGCTCCAGGAAAATATAAGAGACCACTTCTATTTATTTTTAAACCAGCATCTCTATGACTATGAGAATCATCCCATGCCTGTGTCTGTTTAATTCCTACACAAGGCCCTTATTCTGCTTCATGTGGTACTGATTAGTGATCACCTGTATCAAATCTTATTTAATGTGGAAAAGTATAAATCAGTGCTGTAATCAACACTCTCTTCTTGCAATACGACCTGTTGGATGGCATACCACTACTAGAAGTACATCAAAGGAAACTGTTGCCATTTTGTATAAGAGTAAACAAGAGATAAGTTCTGTTAACACTGCATTGTTTCTCTTTCTTGGGTGTATTGTCATTTCCTTGAAAATTATGCATTATGCATTACAAACAAAAATGACAAAGCTGTACAGTTCAATACTTGCGCCTATAAACGATAAAACTTGTGAAAGTCAACATTTTTGCAATAGTCTCTTACTTCCCCAAAGCTGTATATTTACTCCTTTAAGAGGATAATTATGGCATTTATTTGTGATGGTCTGTGCATGTGCACTCAAAACTAACTAACCCAGTGTACTTCAAAACAAAGTAACTTTCCTTCAGATGAACTATGATAAAGCTATACATATTAAAATGAAAGATTCAATTTGTTCAAGGATACTTAATGGTTAAAATTAAAAGGTTAGTGAATAGATCAATTGACTTATTATTTTAAAGCCGATCTGCAAATTAATCAGCCGACATCATCATCTTGATTTAGCATTTTTATGTATGGGGGAATTTATATGTACATTTTACAGTTTGGCAGACAAATGTATGATGTAACCGAGTGCTCAAATGGTGGGCCGACTGTCATCTGGACTTAAAGACGGCACTTAAGACAATAATTAACACAAGTTTAATATCTCTTTCTGAAACCCACATGATATTTCACTGTGTTAGCTATGCCTGTCGGCAGAGGCTGTATAAATCTTGGTGCTAGAAAAGTAGCCAATATAATATTTATACAGACAAGATGGACCGAAGTCTGTGGAGAAGATGGACAGTACAGTGATGTTGTGATTATTAAATGATGTGATGGCTGTGGTACATTCGAGATCATTCCATTCCTGCTGTTGAGGTCACCCAACACATATTTTGCTCCTCAAGCCACAATTTATTTGAGATTTAATTTGTGCATTTGAGATCTAATTTGTCCGTTTAGGTTGTAATTACACCAGAAACAGGCAATCGTGTGTTTATTTTAAATGAAAGGGCACAAAACTTTTCTCACCTAGCTGCTTATTTTGTCAGTAGATGGCGCAGTGAGTTAAATCCTGTGGACAGGAGTGCAGTCTAGGGTCCACTGGTTTCAAGACAAATATTCTGCAGAAAAATATGCAACATAATAGCAATTTGCTATCAGTGTATTCTATTATTTAATATTTATAATATTTACAGGACCATTGACCTTCAAGCAAAACACTAAGTATGCAGTGATTTTAAAGTATCATTGCAATGTGAGAAAGGACTGCTTCTAAAAATATTACCATAATTCAGGAGCAGCTGTTATATTGTAAGGATGACGTTCATAAAAAACAATCAACATTGGTTTGTTTTAAGTATTAAGTATTATGTATTTTTTAGATCTTTTGACATTCGTCATTCCCTTTTTCAGGTCCCATTTCCAAAGCGTCCTCTAGATGGCGCTCTTATCCACGAAACCTGCTCATCAAGAGCCTTTGCAGTGGGGAAACGGTTTCGGCCATTTATTGATCATAAAAACATAAATCCTTAAGTGCCAGCCTATTCATTTCTATTAACATTATTAGCGGCTAGCTAAATTCCTTTGCGTTCATCGCGGCCTCGGTCTCACTGCAGCATCTTATCAGAGCCGGATCGTTTTCATTAATCCGAGCAAAACAAACGGCCGGTCAGCTCTCAATAAGGTCTTCATATAGGGCAAAGTATGTTTGACTGACCCTTCTGAGTGGCATTTTAAACAGTCTAATGTTCTAAACCAGTGTGATGAGCTGTGTTTTAACCTTGGAGTTGGCTGACCCATTAGAGTGCTGTGCCGTTAGTATTAAGGTAGCAGTAAACATGGCTGTGGGCTGAGCTCCAGCTCCGGGATGGAGGGTCTATCTCCCTCTCTCTCTCTCCCGCTCTCTCTCTCTCTCTCTCTCTCTCTCTCTCTAACGCTCCCAACACCACCACAGCCGCCACCCCGTTGACCTTGCGCTGCGAAAACACCGCAGCCGCACACGGACATACGCAAGTGGAAACGCGGAGGAAGCGAAGAGCGGGACATGCGCTCCGTCCGGGCGCAGTTTCTGCGGACCGCTCGCATGCGAGCTCAAAGTGGAGCGGCAGCGGCAACACCAGCCCCGGGCTCTCCCAGGAATTTGGGGAACACGAAGAGTCTCGCACATCTGTTTCCTCGGCCGGCCCACGAAGGAAACCGGACGGAAATGACACCGATTAAAAATAGCATCCACGGTGTTGTTCTCAAACCACCAGCCGGGAGCCTTTGGGTGGACCTCAGTCGAATTTTTCACGTCTGCAGACACTCCACCAAAATCTCACCTCTGCACCCCTGACAAATGGGCCGTTATCGGAGGATGGTTTTGCTCTCTAATAAATATAATATCGACCATAAACTTTAACTGGGTTCTGTGTTACTTCAAAACAAAGGCAGCGCGCTCGCACCTTAGGAAAAAATGGTGCTCTTCTCATCCAAGGAACACGAATGTCCATAAAGTATATAAATTACCATCACATTTCCCAGTGACGCTGATAAAAAAAGAGAGTTTTTCTGCTAAATTACGGCTTGTCCTGTCTGGCCAAACTCGTGGGTATTAAATCAGAATTTCTCAATGGCTTCGAATGCTCACGGAAACTCAAATAGCACATTTTCTTTCTTCCAGAGAACCCATAAACATATCGGCGTGGTGCTCATCCCAAGGCCAAGCACCACAGAGATGTGCTCACATCAAATGCTACGGCAGGGGCTGCTGCTGCTGTCCAAGTCGCTGCGCGTCAGCTCGGCGGAGCAGACAGATCTCTGGCCGGATCCCAGACCTCCTGCCAGGCCCTGCACGGCCTACGCGCTCCCTGTCTTATTCCTCTGCCTCACTATTTACTCAACATGCAAAATGGGCCTTTTACCTCGCCGTGCCTGAGAAACCCATTACAGCATTCACATGCCAGTGCGCCCAGCCCCGCGCGCGCCTTCCCCTCCACGCGGACTGTAAATGAATCAGCTGGTGCGTATTATCATGAACCTTTATGGGTGTTCCAGCCGCCTGACACAGAACATCAGAGGCAAACGCGATAAAGTCAAACAGATTTAAGGTAAACGCATGGAAAGGCGCGTCGCCCGCACCGTTATACCTCTTCTGTCAGCCTAATTTCCTTCATCAGGAAACAAAAGTTCTACATTTTCCAATAAGAAGATGCCACTTTCAGCAAGCATCATACACTTTCCCCACCAAACTGCTGTGGAGAATGAAATTCCTTTTATGATGTTAAGACGTGGCTGTGATAGCTCAGCAACGGATCGAAGCCATTAGAAAGGCTCTGGAAATGAGCTGCAGCCACTTGCCAGATTTAAAATCGTGATTATTTTAAAAGAGCAAAGACGCAGCCACTGTTGCATACTATAAACTATAACCAAAGTGCTACTTTAGTTATAGTGGGAGTGGTTGTCTTCATTGTTATGTTATTTTATTTTTTTACTTTTACTTTTACTACTGCTACTACTATACTACTTATTAAAAACAAACTAAATACACATTTATTGTGTTATTTATTTGCTGCAGTTGTTAAAGAGACCTCCGAGCGTCTAGTCCATAAAGCAGAGATGGTGAAACCAGTTTGGCATGAGGAAAATGTTATTGCAATATTGACGTGTGTGAAGGGGGGGGGCATCAATACTGTGCAATAATAAAGCTTTATTTACTGCAGCTCTGTGGGGATCTACTGTAGCGTTCCACCTTCTGCCAATCGACTGGGTTGCCACACACACACAGACACACACACAAACTCTCTCTGCCTGCTTCGCTACTTTCAAATGTAATTACCTTCCTGGCTATTCATTTAGGAATTCATTGTCTAGTAAAATCATCCCTATTTCTGAAAAACGGGCAGGGTCATGTGTGCTAAACTCCACAGGTTTGATTAATGCGGCCGGTGTGGACATTATGGTTTTGCTTGTGTGCTGTATTCTGGGACTGGTGCACGCAGTCCGGCCTCAGTCTTGTGTGTGTGTGTGTGTGTGTGAGTGTGTATGTGTGTGGGGTCTTCTCACTGTTTTGGTCTCCACCTGGGCCAGCCTAGACTGCACAGGCCCAGCCAGCCAACCTGCCTGCCTCTGGTTCCCCCAGCACCTTTACACACACGACAAACGAGCCCGAAAATGCTGCTGTGACAGTTTTTTTTCGGGCGATGTGTCGTGGAGCTGCTGGCGCGGCGTGTTGATGAAGTCGCGGGGAGAGGAGCTGGAGGAGCCGGGCAGGTGTTTCCTGTGCCTCCTGGGAGCGCGGGACTACACCTGCCGGCCGCGGCCGGAGCGCGTGATGGATGGATGGGAGAGGAACTGACTCAGCCGTTTTTTCGACTCTACCTGGGGCCGCGCCGCACCGGACCAGATTGAAACACACTGTCATCACACAAACAATAACAAACATTCATCTTTTAGCGGGCCACGGAGGAGGCCGCCACGGAGCCGTGCTGAGATCCAGGGCGGCGTAATAGGAAGCGGGCCTCGCTTTAGGAAACAGCCAATTCTCCCTGGCCCCAGCACAGACTGCCAAAACACGGACAGCCCCAGAAACGAGCCCCTTCCCCCCTCACCGAAGCCCCTCTCTGTAGGGGCTGGTTGGGAGATAAGCCACCTGGCCGCGTTCAGACTGTTAAATTTACAGGCAGCGCCTCAGAACGGCTCCAAAAAGGCGTCACTATCCAGGCCTTAATGACATCACGAAGAGTCGCCCCGGCAGCAGTGCAATACCTGTCAAAAGAAACATATACGTACAGGAGAACGTCTTCTATTTTCAGTGCCCGGTGCAGCAGCAGTCCTGTGCAAAACTGTAAAAAGCGCACAGTTAAATTACGCTCAGTGCTATAAAAAGACATGACCCAGAAGCCTAAATTGCAGAGTTAATTCTATAAAAATCTTGGTGCATACGATTCACAGTAACTTTCTGAAAGCATTATTTTAGACAGCAGGCATTGGTGCTCAGCGTGGACTATGCAGGAAGTATGTACGTTTTAATATGACGTAGGGAAAATGTATCGTAGAGCGTATTTCCATAAATGTTCAGTTTATTTTATTTCACGGCTGCAAATTGTCCTGGCTGAATTTTATACCATTAATTTGCAAATGGAAACTACTTTTTGAGCCACAAATGCTGAGCGGTGCAGTTCATAACAAACTCAACAGAGGGCACCTTGTTCATTAAGGTGACACAGGCATGCCTAAGAGGCCTCATTCCTTTTCTATCGTAAAGGTGGGCCTTATGCTGTGGGTGGGCAGAGTATAAAACAGAGTATCTCCATTATTTTCGGAGAGCTGGTATATTCCATATGAAATTAAGAAACTATTTTTCACTCATGAAAGCCCTATTATGGCGCAGAAGCCTACAATGAATTCTAAGGCCACAAGGACAGGAGGTAATACAAACTGAACTGAACAGGCTCACAGAATACAAGTATCTGACAGTTATAGATGGACTCCAATATAATACTCCAAAAACCTCTGAGGCGGATTCAAAATTGAAAGCATAATCTTATCTAAAAGTGGCACGTTTTGAAAGTGTGATAAAAGCTGCTTTGTGTCGCTGTTGCCTCTCCTCCACGCAGCTATAAATCTCAGCCTGGAATAATTGTTTACAGTTGAAATTAATGTAACACGCATTCTTCAGCAGCTAATAAATTAGAGCCTCTCTCATTAGCATCTGAATTGATTTCCTCTTAATTCACACACACACACACACACACACACACACACACACACACACACACACACACACACACACACACACACACAC
>JBBKCR010000002.1:13295071-13306267 GCA_037577295.1 Ladigesia roloffi | reverse complement strand
CACACACACACACACACACACACACACACACACACACACACACACACACACACACACACACACACACACACAGAGCACACAACACATGTGGCTGTATGCAGCTCAGCTATTCCTTTTTTAAGTCCTCATAATCCTCACAGACAAAAAAAGGCAAAAATGGATACATATTCAAAGAAAAGCTATGAATATAAAACTGTGGAGTATCATTGTTATGCAAATGTAGCATAGTTGCAATAAAAATGGCCAAGTTCCTCATTTATTATCCTCATTGTTCTACTTTTCTGGCACCATTTTATTTACTAGTGTCTAGTTTCAAAGTTATTCTCTGGCTTGTTGTTTATCTAATGAATTCCCACTGTGTAACTCTGTGGGTCTGTTCCAGGTGGTCTGTTCCAGCAGTGACCAGATGCTTTAATAGAGTGGGCAAGAGTGAGGCTGATGGAGTCCAGCCTGGCTGGACAGCATCAGAGCGGATGACCCTTGCTTTCTAGTCGCTAATGCAAATGCTCAGAGCGCAGGACACATAATAATAAAAAGCAGAGGTCTCTGTAGGGAATATGATGGTTTTAATGTAACAGTATGTGTGTGGGTGTGTGTAGGACCTCTGGCTTGCCACTTCTCTTATCTTGTCCCGTGCTTCTTATCTGGTCATTGTACAGCAGTAAGTCTGTACAAGCCCAGCACACACACCTTTAGCCATGTGGTGGGGAGAAAGGTGTGCATTTCCAGTCAACAGGAATGGGGATGCATTAGACTGTGTGTCCCAGCGATCTGGCTTTGGTATTGGAGCAAGGTGTGTGCGTGTGTACGCAGTAGAATGGGGTGTGGATCCCCGGTCCATAGGCGTGTTGACAGATTTAGGGGATGTTGCGGGCTGTGCTGGACAGCAGTTGGCCGTATTGCGGATACTTGTGACACGTAACGCTCCCCCGGCGTCGCGGAGTGATGACATCCTCCCTTTAATGAGCTGAGTTAGCGTAGCTGTATCAGAACCGCCGAGGGCCATAAATCAGCCGCCATCACCAGAGCTCTCATACAGGAAGGATTATATAATGAGGAGATTTTTTTGGAATGGGGAGAAAAGAGTACATGCCTGTAGGGTGGGGCCTGTTACAATGCAGTTCTATGTCTCTTACCTTGTTTTTCTTGAAGGCCTGTGAGTGTCTAGAGACAAATGACTTGGACATGGGTAAGATTCAAATCTGATTATTTCAAATCAAACTAGGCATCATAAAAAAGATTTGAATATTGGCTCGGTCAACGACTCTGGCTTTCATTCAGTTTGAAAATACTCAATACCCAATTGGAAGAAACATGATGCGGTGTCTGTCTGCTGACAGGACTTTCTGTAATGATTTTTTGTGAACATAGATTCTTGGAGTACACATACCAGAATGACTGATATAGGCTGACATACAAAGTTCATCTCCATATGTTGAAAATATGTTGTTTTTGAAAGAGAATATCAACCCTCTTCAAAAACTTTATATAATAATTCAAAGGAACATGTGTAAAATAAGTCATAAATCACCCTAGATGGGTAGCACTAGAAAAAAATTAGAAAGCTCTGCCACTCATATCACTTTCGAGAAGATTTCGGAGTTAAAGAGGGCACAGAAGGACTGGAACATGCCCCTAAAAACTCCCAGTTATTTAATATGTTTATTTTGTATTTTATGTGCACTACTCTTTATTTACACAGTGGTATCTGTCATTTTTATCCATACACCATGGATTTTTTAAATATTGGAAGGGTAATAAGTAAAAATAAACAAATTTTATTCCTGTTTGGAAAAAAATGTATGATGATACGTTATATACATTTTAAATGGAAAAAAAACTTGATCATGTGTAAAAAACACTTACACTGAAACTTACATTGAACAAATGTTTTTTGACAGTGGCAATATGTGACATTCCTGATAAGGAATACAGGATAATTCCTGATAAGGAATACAGGATAATTCCTGATAAGGAATACAGGATAATTCCTGATAAGAAAAATATATTTTGATGCACTAAACGCGCTATCTTCAAACATGCCATATTAACATCACTGCTGTTCTAGTGTTCAGTCTTAAACAGTGTCAGTGATTCAATTTGCTAAGGAACCAATACTTGCTTAGCTGCTGAAGCTTGGGATTCAAGTCTGAATTTGAGACCTTCATGTAGTAGCTTAAAAGGAGGTTCAGGAGGAGCTTCTATCCTTAGGCCATATAATGTCTTAACCAGGACACACCACTGCAAATTTTTAAAGGCCCATCATAACACAGACTGTATTCTTTGCCTCACTGTACCTCAACTACCATCTGCCATTTAAATCTATTGCTCAACTAGCAAACCAGCACACTATACTGTACAGCACATTGATATTCTGTTCTGATACATTTTTGCACACAATAAAGGTCTTGCTTCTAATTGTTGTTCCTTGATATACTTTTATAATTTACTTTTATAGACTTTCCAAAAAGTTATTCAAACTTCAATTGCCCAATAAAGTTGGCACATTTCACGACATGTTGTACTTGTAAAACTATGTAATTTTTCACTTATGGATATGCCCCATGATAGGCTCTGGGTACCTGATTAAGCGGTTATAGAAAGAATGAATGAGTGAATGAATGACTTGGTCCCTTAGTGTAAAGACATGTTCCTTTCAACACAGCGACTTGTTCCTTCTTCTGCCTCTGTTGTTGAATAGATTCTACTTTTTCCTGTCTGCGATTCAACAGGACAGCGTGTGCCTAAGATTTTAAAATGCACACCACAACTTCATTCTGATAGTACATGACCACAGAGTCACTAACATATGAAACAATTATTAACAAACTATTTTCTTAACATGAAAATCTTGGTTACTTTAAAACAAATCTTCAAATGGGTGATCACAGGGACACGTGGGGGTCTGGGATGTAACAGATGCCAGATTTACGACACACCTCGTTAGGCTGAGGAAAGCGGCTCTCAAAAGTATCCACTTAATCAACTGAGTCAGTGCTGTGCGGCAGGGATAGATCAAATAGACCAAAGACAGAGGGCTTGTAAAGTGATTTCATTTTCCCTTGTAAAAGTATTTTAGTAGTTTAACAATACAAAAAATATAATTGTTTTATACATGGCATGGCTACCGTATTTTGCAGCTTATTTTGATACATTATTTATAAAATTAAATAGGTGACTTTGGTCAAAACCTATTTTGATTACACATATTTTTAATTCAGCATCTCAATGAGTATGGCAGCCACTCCATGCCAGTATCTGTTAAATTCTTTCACAAGCATCTCGTTCTGTTTTATGAGGTACTAATAATCACCTGAATCAAATTTACTTAGTGAAGAAACACTCTCCTCTTGCAATATGACTATTTGGATGGCAAAACACTACTAGAAATAGTCAAAGGTAAGTATCACCATTTTGTTGAAGAGAGAACAAAATATATATTTTCTTTGAATTATTCAAATTCAGTAAATATTGCATTTTGATGTATTGGCATTACCTTTAATATTATTCTTAAAAAAAACAATATAAAATTTTTTATTAGGATAAAAATTGTCACCAATTCTTAAAAAGCTGTTCAGTTTAATACTTGCACCTATAAAAGATAAAACCAGAGAAATTGTACATTTTTGCTGTGGTCTCATGTTTTTGGAGCTCTATGTACAGGTAAAATTTAAGTCAGTTTCCAGGAAATTCAGATTCTACACTGAAAATACAAGGCTTTACACAAGACAAACTTCCAATGGGCCTGCAGACAAATACCAGACCACTTTACCTTTCTTCTGAGGCTAATCACACACTCACACACACAACCATGAGCACACACAAAGTTCTGAGATTTTAGGGATGTCTGTAAGTTGAGTCATGATTTGTGAAGTGCCTATCAAAGCAGAGCAGTGCACAGTTTGTGCTTTGTGAATTTCTAGATGAGGACTATTCTCATTATCTTTGCCTTGTTCAGTTTATGGTTGTCATTCACAACCATAAACTGAACGATCTCTGTTCTGCCTTCTACCTTTTCCATTCTGTTCTGTGGGCAACAAGCTCGTATTTTGTGAGGAACTGTCTTTATACTAGTCACATAATGATAAAATACAGGATTTCCCCCTCTCTATCTTGTTCTCTCTGCTTTTCTTTCCTTCTCTCTCACACACATACTTATGGCCACTGTGGATATAAATACTAAGGTCCTATAGGCCTTGCAGAGGTGCAATAGAGTAGCTCTCTCTGTACATAAGGGGACTGGCAGGCATTTGTTCTTAGTCGTGATAAAAATATAATAAAACTGTTCAATGTAACATGTATAACATATTAATGTTTCAAAATGTACAAGTCATGTCCCACTTCATACAGTCCATTTTTGGAAATCAGGCATTATGAAAAGAACTCTTTCGTATTCACTGATATTGTGATGTCACAAACACCAACTGTACAGCCAACAGTAGTTTAACCCCTGTTAATTGCAATACATTTCTCAGAAATGTTTCAATCTGGACTGCTTTTTTAATGTGGTACTAGAATTGACAAATAATTGACAAGAAAAATGTAGGATACAGTTATTTTTTTAAATTCACAATCAGTGCATCTAGTGCTGCTGAGGATTAAACTTGTTAATAAAATTATTTTACTGAGGTATACTGGGGGATAACCGGCAGATATTTTGGGGGCTTGACAATTGCAAGCAAATGTTAGTACGCCACTTCCACTAAGAGCAAAATCTTAGTGTTCCATTTCGCACAATACTTACCAACGGCAGTGTGCACTATACACTACATTCCAATGCACTCTAGTAAGTGCGCAATTTCACTGCACACTGCGTTTTTTGGCCATTATTAGTGTACCATCTGGGTACCTTCTCCCTGATTGTCAGTTTGAACTCACTATGCACTAAAATTGCAATCTAAAAGTGTGCAAGTGTGTGATTTGGGCCACACCAACTGAGACAGAAATACACACATACCGTGGAGTGAGCAAGGTCAAGAGAGTATTACTAATGCTGAAGATGGGGTAAAATTGATATTAAATTAGATTATAATTACTTGTAATGAATAGATTTCTGCTTTAAATTTAATCTACTTTCAATTACCTTTTTGCATTATGTATTACTGCTGTGGAAATTGATTTTGCTTAATTATGATTTTAACAGTTTCCTCACAGGTGTGTGAGTTAGTTTGCCCAATGTATCTTGCACAGATTTGATTGCCGCTTGCTATAGCTATGAGGAAGCTGTCATCATGGCTCTGTGTGATGTGGTGCTATGATACACTCTCAATGCACTCAGCGCAATTGCCCACAGCCCTTTTTCCCTGCATGACTCTCACACTATGCTGGCAAATACTCCAAAGGGTCTCAGCTTAGCTTGTAATTAGATCTCATAGAACTAAATCAAATTAATTTAAATGAGAGGAGAATGCTAAACCCACTGCTCGCTGTGCACTGTGCTTTTGTGTGTGTGTGCGTGTGTGTGTGCACTGCCTAATTCAGTAATCTAACAATGCTGGAGAGGACAGGGGCTACACAGGCTGCTTTTACTTCCTGAAGCTTAGTGCTTAACCTTGACAAGTCAATATGATACAGGCACAATTTGCTTATCTCCTCCTGACACCAGCACTGTACAGCTCAGTGCAGGACCGAGGGGCTACGCCATTAACCTAGCTCACAAACACATCTCTCTCTCTCTCTCTCTCTAGCCCAAGAAGAGCATCAAACAGGCCCCCACACCCATCACTTCTTTGTCCATCCACAGCTGATCTTGATATGCAAAAGGTCTCCCAGTGGGCTCAAAAACACTGGCAACAATGGTCACTGTGTTAGCTATTTAGATAGAATGTTAGAGAGTGTCAGTCAGACCATGGGGTCCATGCTGAGTGTGTATGTGTGTGTCCTGGTGCGTGTTTATTTGTGTAGAGTGGCACGTGAGGCCAGGCCTTTGCCTGTCTGTGGGCCGTCAGTGCCGCTGAAGGTGAGATGATGTAGAGGCCTGGGAGAAAGTTAATTTCTCTTGATCACTGTGTGCAACCTGCAGCCTTAATGGCGGCCGTAATTAATTCTGCTGATGTTAATCACCAGGGCTGGTCCCCACAATTATCAGGCTGCCGCAGATGGGCCGCCAAGCAGACATGAAAAATTAGGAAAATGAATCTGTAATGGGGTGGCAGATCTAATCTACGTCAGAGAAAACAAAGTTAGGAAGAGCGAGGAGCCGCCGGAGAACGGGTGAAAGCCCCACCGCACAAGACAGGCCCCTGACAGTGCTGAAAAATGTTAGCGTGTCCGAAGTGTTTGGTAATTACTGGGCCATTGGATTCCTCCATCGTTAATTTATCACCGGGAGAGAGGTGAGGTGCTGGATATCGGATAGGGAAGAGTGGAAGTGGCTGTGGTCACGTGCGCCAGTGTCGCTGAAAGGTTAATCAGGTTCTGCTTCTGGTCTGTGTGGCCTGCACAATCAACTACCAATCAGCCACGAGAAAAGAGAAACCAGCCACTGATAACAATGGAGCCAGAGAGAGACTCCATCGCTCCCTCTCTCTTTCTCCCCCTCTCTCTCTTTCAGTCTCTCTTATTTTCTCTCTCAGTCTCTCTCTCAAACTCAGTCTTACCACACACGCATACACATGCACCAAGAGGTGTGTGATTGGTGCACTCATACACACTGATAGGGGAATGACGGAGGCATGGCTGGTCAGAGGACAGACCCTCCCAGAGGACGTCTTCCCTGCCAACGTCAAACAACATTACAGCAAATACAGCTGATTAATTGGAATGGTGGAGGAGCCATTTTTCATGCTGTGGCCTCAGCCGAGCAGCTCAGCTCACCGTCACTGCTGTTTGCTGGCCTTAATTACTCTCTCACCTATTCTCTCTTTAATAAGGCATGCCACAGCCTCCTCTGAAATTTGGAGGGTTAAAGCGATTCATCACTCATAATCATTGTTCTAAAGCACTGGGAAACTCAACAATAGACTAAGCTCTCTGCCAAGCACAATATAGCTTAAGTATGTTATGGATGAGGTTTCTAATTACTTGTGCTATATTCTCAACTTCCAATAACCACATGCAATCAAGTAAGGTGGAAGAGGTTATTTCATCATCAAACAAGGCAAGCGCTGATTTTCTGCACCATTTCAGAAAACTCGGCGAGAAACTCGGTTACTTAGAAACGAATCCTTCTGGAGAAAAAAGTGGTTGAAACTCATTTTTGGCTATATGATAGTTCTTGCGCATGGTCTCCAAACTGAATAATGTACTAATTTGTTACACCATGCCACTTCCAAATTATTAGTCTGAAAATTACTACTGATACTTAAAACATTATGCATAGTGAAAAGGCCAGATCTGTGTTTTGTTCGTACTTTGTTTTCTAATAAACTCCTGATGAGCTGAATAATCACATGTCTCATTGCTAAGTGCATGCTCCTGTGCTGGAAGTCAATCAATGGCTCAACCTTGATTACTTTGCCCAAGCCCAAGTTTTTTCCAATAGACATTGGAGGTCAACTGCTCGTTTTCTGCTAATGACACTCAGGGGAGATGTGTGGTTCTATAGGTGAGAATCAACCCATAATAACTAATGGGCCGAGGGAGAACTCTCATTGTTCTTTTTGCCCTGGTAACATAGTCACATGACCCCAGTCCAGGTGTTCCAATACTAAGGAAGTGCAACATATAGATCCACCACAGACTAAATTTAATAAAAACAATTTGTAAGGCTTGTAACTATACTTTTTCCTGGGCTAGATCATTTTTCTCTTCTAAATAAGACAATATTTTGAATTCATTATAGGGAAAAAAAGAGTCTGTATAGACCAAATAGTTCACACTGCTTTATAATGGATGGTATTTTTGTTGGGATCAAATATGATGAAGGTGATTACCTTTTCTTGGTCTTAATTTATCCTCTAAGGAAGTGTGTTCTGTGTGAGAGCTCTGCTTGCTAAATTCTAACTGCGATTAACACATCCACATTCGAAAGAGATTACATGCTATTACACTTTTCTGTTTTCAAGAGGAAACTGCATAGTGGTTATTAACATGACACAGGGGCTGCGAAATGTTGCTTTGAGAATGTCCTCCTCTCCTCTACTCTTGACTGCCCTCGCCATATTTGCATTTTTATTAGAGAACGTATGAGCAGGAGAGTGAGAGGCAGGAGAGAAGAGCCAAAAAATGCTACACCCAGAGGGAGTTAATTAATTAAATGTATTCAAATGTGATTCATAGAACAATTACACTCTCTTCCCATACACGCATGGCAATTATTTTGAATGTATCGGTTCTCTTCGTCCTGCATGCCCTCCTCCTCCGCTTCCTCTCCCCTCCCTGTCCTCCAAATCCCTTTAAATTAAAAATCAGACTGGCCTTTGTTGGGGACGTGGAAGAACAATCAATGACTGCATTAATTACGGCAATTCATTACCCAAATAAACACTGGGCTCACACACTGCAAGACACCGATTTGGGATGTTGGCTTCTGCTCGGAGGTCCCAACAGTGTTAATCTGTTGGTTAGGGTTCACAAATCTTCTCCCTGCAAAGCTATTTCTGGATCAATTTGTGTGCAGTATATAATCCGGATCAGTGCAGACAGGGGAAATCTTTTATTGTGTTTAAGCAATACAAATATGAAAAAGGGTGCAGACTTTGCAATCTGTAGTGGTTCAATATTCTTATTCTGCTAATGAGCTATTCTAGTGTAGCTACAAATAACAAGTGGTCTAGCCATTCTTAATGTTACTGTTATAAAAACCTGTCCAAACCCCTTCTGACAGAATGAAATAAAATGGATTGCCACAATTTAGACTATTTTGATCACAAACTGATTCCCTGATTTCCTGAGCAAACTGAAAGTTATTTGTTCTCTGGGTCATTTCACTTCATTTACATTTATTTCATATTTATTGGGGTGCAAGTGATTCTGCTGTATGATTTAGTTTGAACACTTCTACTAATGGCTTAGCGGATTCCTCCAGGATCAAGAATGTCCCCTGATTCTGATTCTTTATTTTTTGACTAAACATATCACTCACCAGTTTACATTCATCAGTATGGGCACTATCACAGGTCTATCATAACTACATTATCATTTTCAGCAGTTTGTACTACTGTAGCTCTTCTGTGCCACCAAACAGGCTAGCCTTTGCTCTCCATTTTCTTTAGGGAACTCTGAAAGCCCAGGGCCCTGTAATTCTCCTTTCTGGGACTGATTTTGGTAAGCATTAGACACGAAATACTTGAAAAACCCAAAAAAACTTGCCATTATTGACATGCCCTTTTATTAAGTTTGCTCAAATCCTTACTGTTGTTCATTTCTGCTCCCAGCACAAACTGCCGGTTCAAAAACTGTCTATTCACTTGTTGAAACTTGACATTATCAAAGCACTGGCTTAAATCAGAAAGCCGCAGAAGGAATGCTGTCTCACCTGAACGAAACAACACAACATAACATAACATGGGTTATGCAACAAAGATTTTTAACGATATGAAAATTGATGATATGTTAGGTAATGCATTGGACCTGCTACTTTTCTAAACAGCAGATTAACTGAACATGTTGCTGCTTTTCATTTAGAGGCTGAGCGGACTCCTATGAGTCTGTGTTTGAATTTTTGTTAGTATGTGTATGTGTGTTGGAAATACTCTGTTCGATACAGCTGGCAGAGGACAGTGGTAAAGGACACAGCTCCTGTGTGCTGTCAGATCCACTATCTCTGTCTATCTATGAATTATATCTCACACAGCTGCCATAATGAAACATGATAATGATGGATCACAAGCATGAATTAATGCTGAGTTGATTGCTAGATACGATATATGCGTTTGAACATGTGTTTGGGTGTGTATATATGTGCATTCACATACAAGTGTACTTACTTTTGTAAATGCAATAAAAAATGACAATTAAAAATGTTGATTATGAGAGCTATGACCCCAATCTTACTCTTTGCCAACCGGACTCATTTGTTGCTGTGTCATTACATTCAATCTACAGAAGGCCATCTTAAATTGCTCACACACTGACTAGTTTCTTTCATGTTTCTTCAAGGGAGGATAAACAATCTTCCTTGGCATGGTATAATGTTCAAATCATATTGGTGTTAGCTTCTTTCGCCACTCATTCCTGGTCATCTAATCCTCCTTGCTGAAGGAGAGTTACGTGTGCTATTTCCACTATGAGTGAGTGATAATACTGTGCGTGACATTCCGAACAAAATAGACATACTACAGTAACTCAGAGCTGGCTTACAGCCTCACCAAGGCCCCCTGCCCAGCCTGGTCCATTTCACCCAGACATGCATCCAGCAGCTTCTCACTGGTCACACTGATGTATGGCTCCCAATTTAAAGCTAATCATCCTTGCCACATCCCTCTCCACCTGTATGCTCATATTTTCAGTCTTATCTAACATCCAGGCTTCAGTTATTCACTTGAATTTAGAATTATGCCAAGTCCAATTTAGGTTCCCTAAAGAACTTCTCATTCAATATGTCTTACAATATAACTTATTGAAACTTCTAGGTGTGAAACAGTGCATGCAAAATGATGGCTATGATCACACAACATACTACAGATGCCAGAGTTTGAAGGCAATAGAAAAGCTGGAACTGGTCATTTCCAACACCAATTCACGGCATTTGACAGTCCCCCTGGAGCAACCGAGGTTAAGTGTCTTGCTAAAGGACACAACAGTTGAAAGTGTTGTTTGACTTTGTGGTCATCGGGTTTACAGGCAAGTGTCTTACCTCAGAGCAGCTGAGCCAGATAAATTAGATAATTAACAGAATGTTCATTTTCCACAATGTACAATGTTCTAGTGAATATTCACTCTTATCGAGAGTATTTCCTGATGCTGTATCACAGTTTGGTTTTGGAATTGTTCTCTACAGATAAAAATTAGGACAGCTCAGAAGACCATAACCGACTCTCTCCCCTCTGTTATGGACATTTTCACCACATGTTGCATCCGCAAAGCCATCAGCCATCACACCCCCCTCGCACACACTTTTCTCCCTCCTACCGTCAGGCAAACATTTCAGTAGCATATGCGCCTCCACTGCTAGAATGGAATACAGTTTCTTCCCTCAGCCCACCAGACTCAATCAGAACTGAAATGAATCATAAACTGTACACACACATACACACACACACACACACACACACACACACACACACACACACACACACACACACACACACACAC
>JBBKCR010000002.1:13281620-13294971 GCA_037577295.1 Ladigesia roloffi | reverse complement strand
ACACACACACACACACACACACACACACACACACACACACACACACACACACACACACACACACACACAAATCCCTGACTCAACTACTAGAATACAGTATCTGCCAGAATACTGTATTCATATGAATGTCAACTGCACTGAATATTATCTTGTCCTGTTGTATTGTTGCTTGGGTTATTCTTGCACTCGCTCTCCAGCTCTCTTTGTGTTGTGTGTTTTGTCCTGTCTGCTCTCATGTTGACTTGTGGTTTTCTGTTTTTGTTCCTGTGGTGCACCATGGTCCTGGAGGTACATTGTTTCACTTCCCTGTGTACTGTCTATATGGCTGAAATGACAAACCACCTTAACTTGACTTGTTGGTATTTTGCCATCTCCTTAGTCAAAACAAAGTTGCAAGTTCAAACCCTACTTTCTACCATCGTGTCCTTGAACAACATATTTAACCATGTGTCTCCAGGGGACCTGTAACTAATGAATGTAAGTCGCTTTAGATAAGAGCATCAGCCAAACACCCCGTTTACCTTTACATTTTACCTCCTTATGGATCTCCAATAAATCTGGATATAAGTATTTTTTTCAATATCACAGATTTCAGCATGTAGCCAAATTAGCTACATGGATTATTCTGTTAACAATCTTGCTTCAGTACCAAGAATTTTGCTAATTCAATACTCATTTTTTGAAGTTGAGGTTTATTTTCATATGCACAAGTACAGTGTACAGAGCACAATTAAATGCTTACTTCAATACCCTCTTTGCTGACAGAACATAAGGCATAAGACATGAAAGACATAGACAAAGCAGCGCAGCAACAATAACTAATCACAGGCTAAGTTGCATAATGTGAAGTGTCAGTAATTTGTTGTGTGTTACAGTATTACACATAGGATAAAAAGCAGATTTATTGCGCACAGAGAGAGAACCATAGTTAGCATGTGTTGAATAGTCTGATCACACAAGGATAAAAATTCTCTCTGAATTGTGCTGTGAATATGTGAATTGTCCTGAAACGGCAGGAAAGTAAAGTTGCAATGCAGGGGGACTGGGCTCCGTCATGATGCTCTAAACTTTTCGGAGACAGTGCATGCTGTAAGTGTCCCTTATATAACCATCATTATCTAAAGTGTTTAAGGTTTGTGCCAACTAAAATTAAGACAAGAATAATGGCTTAATTAATTTTTTTTCTGAAATTTGCAGCTTGTAGCAACCGACAATTGTTTAACTGTAACTTAAAATGCTACAGTATATTTACTAGGGCTGGTCTGAATGCCATTTTTTGAGCTTCGAGTATTCCGTAGGTAAAAACATCAATATTTGAAGCTTCAGTGGGAGGGGGCGAAATGTATTCGCCTTCTTGGATTCAGAAATCCATATTTTCAAAGTAGAAATATAAATAAACAAACCGCTAAACACAGCTTTTCATTTTCTGCCTCAATAGCCACATAGCCGTTTTGAATTTGCCACTCTGGAATCCAACTATGCTAAGTTGGTTACATTTTCACAAATGTCAAAGCATGCCACAATCATCAGAATCCCTCAGTTTACAGAGTACAGAATCAATTGAGTTACAATTAGGCACCTGAAACTAAGAAATTATTCACAAAATGTTTTGGTCTTACTGAAATATACCAAAAGTGCTTTTTGTGCTCATTGCTCACAACTATATTCAATTTAACCACACTCTGACTGTATCTGGTCCCAAATCTAAACAAGACTTTTGTTCATAGCCAGAGAAGTTAGCTTTTCTTCACGTCCTGGAGCGAAGCTGTTCCCTGCTGCGAGAAAATCCGCTTCGCTCCGGTACAGCAAACACATAACATATGTGCGCTAAGGAAATGAAATCGAATCGTCATAGTTAATGTTAACATTTACAGCTATCAATATAAGTAGATTACTGTTAATGCTAATAATAGCGGCTTGCTAGACAATTAGCTTACCGAGAACACCGTACCACTTCGTCGCCAGAAACTGAATCAGCCATAACCTGCTTCCTTATCAGATGCTCCCCAAACTTTCGAGCTTCGGTGCCGAGTAGTCATGAAACCAGAGACGGTCTCACAATAAATTCTAAACAACAAACGACGCATCGAATATTAAATTAGCCATCGACGATTTTGATAGTCGACGTAATCGTGACTTGTCGACCAATTGTGCCAGTACTACCATTGACAAGGAAATAAACACTTTGACCGAATGAAAGAATAAAAATAATAAAAACATCGCACCTATATACCCAGGATCCAAGCAGCCGCCAACTGGGGAGTCACACCGATGCAGGTCTGACTAGACTACTTCCCTGATCCGTGTAAGGTGTTTGTCCTTTATGCTACTACACTGTGATTTTAGATTAACACTGTTGAATACCGAGTTGCTGAATTTGTATTTGAGTTTTAAAGCCTCCTGATATTGTCTTTGTGTGTTGTATGTGTTGACAGGCTAAGTTGCTGTAGGAAAGGGCAGCATGTAAATATTGTGGTGCAAAGAGAGTATACTGGCTTCTGTGCTAGCTATCTAGCTTATATATTTATATATTGTTTACATATAAGATAAGATATCCTTTATTAGTCCCAAGCAATTAGCATTGCTACAGCTACAATAAAATAGAAGAGAATATAAGCCACACACAACAGAACTTACAAAAAATGTACAGTCTCAATTTTTTGAGGTAGTTTCATTTTTATGGCAGAAAATCAAGAAAAAAACATGTTACATATGAGTTATCAATTGGTTTGCATGTCGTCTGGCTCCAGTCTGGCTGTGTGCCTGTTTTGTGCAGAGATTACAATCGATCTATGATCTTAACTCATTACACTGGAGCTCCACGCAGTATCTTGCCTTATGTGGTGAGGATGATCATGAGAAAGGTGAGGGATCACCTCAGAACTACACAGGAGGAGGTTGTTAATGATTTGAAAGCAGTTGGGGCCACAGTCACCAAGAACACCATCGGTAACACACTGCATCATAATGGATGAGACCAAAATTGAGCTCTTTGTCATCAGTTCGACCCGCCGTGTTAGGAGGAAGAGAAATGCTGAGTATGACCGTAATAACACCATCACCTCAGTCAAGCATAGAGGAGGAAATATTATGCTTGGGGATGTTTTTTGTCTGTGGTTACAGGATGACTTCACCCATTGAGGGGTCAGTTGATGGAACCATGTACCATAAAATCCTCAGCTAGAACACTGAAGATGTGTTCTGGATGGGTCTTAAAGCATGGCTATGACATAAAACATAAGGCCAGGTCAACAAAGGAGTGTCTCAAGAAGAAGCACGTTAAGGTCCTGGAGCGGCCAGACATCAGTCCTGTTGAAAATCTGTGGAGGAGCTGTGGAGGAGCTGTGGAGGAGCTGAAGCTTCAAGTTGCCAAGCAGCAGCCAGTGGTTTAGACAATTTCTGTCAGGAGTGGGCCAGAATCCCTCCTAAGATGTGTGCAAACCTGGTGACCGACTACATTAAACGTCTTAGTGCTGTGCTTGTCAAGAAGGGTTTTTCCACCCAATAATAAGTAAAAAATTTTGCTTGGAGAACGAATACTTATTTCAGTGAAATGCAAATCAATTCACAACTTTTATGTAACATGATATTGTCCATGATACAACAACAAAAAAAAAAACCTTTGGGTGCTTTAATTATTTTTTCATACATTGGATGCACTCAGTGTGCAAGATCTGCATAGCTGTGTACTGCATGCTCATGATTGATTGATACGTGTTAACGTGAACTATTTTGTCAAATTGAACCATGGCAAAATTCACAAAAAGAAAAGGAACTGACTTGATGACACATTTTAGCTACATTAGAACTAATCATTTAATCCTCTGCAAACTGTGGGTCCAAAATAGTTTGAATGCAGGCTTAAGGCTTCTTAAAGGTTTCAATTTGTTAGCTTGAAGCAGACCTTTTCTCTTCATATAACTAGTTAAACATTATTGTGCATACCAACAGGTTAGAGATTTTGGTGCGAGATGAATGTAATAATTTTGATCAAGAATTAGGACAGTTTTTCTTCTGGGATAGCACATTAATTTGGGCTGTCCCTTACTGCCCTACCAGCTTAATTTGATATGTGGGCTTACATTTAGACTTACATTTATTAGTAATTTTGATCACCTAGGATTAGGATGTCCAATAATATTGACAATACTAACTGCAACTCGCTAGACTAACATGGTTAGATATTCTAGTTCATAGTTGAACAAGATATATGGACATAAAACCCTGTTTGTGTAGTTGCCAAATGACAGGTGGGAAATTGATGGCTCCATGTTTGGTTGGGTTTGATTTCCCACTGGACAGAGGTGTAATCTGGCATTTTCAGGGCTGTTGCACCTTGGGATCAATGTGTAGCATCATATAATTTTATAATTAAAAACTAAATATTTAGCCAGTGAGCAGCCCACAAAGTGCCCTTTGGTTCATTTTCTATGCTGACACTGGGCTGGCCCAATCACATCTCTTACCATCCGAATGGTATTGAAGTAGTCTTTTGTTGAAATATTATATTAAAGTTTTAAGGCATTCCACAGAATCCTTTCCCCAATGATGCAATGCATTCTGTCTCTATGGTTGGTTAACTACATTCAAGAGCACCTGTGGTAATTTGCATTTTTGATTAAGTTTGTGTTGATTGACAAATTTGCATGACCTGCTAAGGTGGACCAATAACACTTTATGAACAAAGATATACAAAAGTTGTTGGTCAGTGCAGAGCTTGATTTTTTAGCAATTATCTTCATGGAGTCAGAAAGTGTATCATATATCCAAAGGTCATCTGCCATCATTAGAAAAAGAGCAAAAGCATTACTTGAAACAGTGGTAGTCAGTTGGAAAAAAAAGTAAATCATAACCATAACATGTGTCTACTAAGAAACTGCACAGAAATGTTACTAATATCTAGATAATGACTGTTTGTTTTCTTTTTATACTAAATTGATTACAGTGTCCCTCTGTGTGACAGTGTCTTGATCTACAATGTCTTCAAGCGGTAGTGTCTATGATACTCCCTATGCGTTGGTGGTCTACATTTACCTACCTTTACATTAAATGTTTAAGTAATTAGAGGTTTTGCAGTGCCCTTCTTGGTGCATATGATTTACAAACCAAATCTTGAAACAAATCAAAATATTCTCAGAAACAAAGAACTACTTCCTGATTCACAGAATATTGGTCATATTGTATGCCTTTTTAAAAATGTTCATTATAAAAATATAGAGACATATTGGACTATTTGCTATACTGGCTAACCAGAATTAAATAAATCCAGCAATAAGGAATGTTCAGTAAATACAGTTCATGTAAGACCATTTAATTAAAAGTTATTTATGAATCCTAAGATATTTTTCACCAAATGTCCTCCAGTTTAGTCATTTCCAATTCCATCCACTAGCAGGAACTGTTTGGCCTGTTCGGAAAATCAAAAATACTGGACTCCAGGCTTCCATGCCTGTTTTAGGGGCAGAAAATGGGAAAGTGCCTCTCATAGAAAACACTTTTTTAAAACATCTGTTCATGAGTTCAGTATGTACATACTAATGAAGAACATACACATTTATTGGGAACTCAATACAGGTAGTATTGTTGCATTTCAAATGGGCTGATACTAAAACACAAATATTGCAAGAAAGGCTAAATTTACAATCCTATTTCAATCCTATTTCTGTAATGTTTAAAATATTTTTATTCTTATTAGTAATTTGATACTTATTTGATACAACTATTTCTATATTTTGTAATGAATTTTATTTAATTTCACTGCATTCTAGCTGATGGAGTATCACTGAATTAGTTGCGTAGTAACACATACACAGAACCAGATTTGCAGGTAGGATATGTACATCAGTATACCACAACATTAAAACTGCTGGCGATATAAAAATGTTGATTATATAATTAGAAAAGAACCTGTTATGGCGTGGGATACATTGGGCAGCAGGTGAACAGTCAGATCTCGAAGTTGATCTGTTGAAAAGCAGGTAAGTGTAAAGATCTGAGAGACTTTAACTAGTGGAATGCAGTGGTTAATACTAGCTAAAAGTGATCCAAGGACACCCAGTCTGTGAACTGGTGACAGGGTCATGGGGCCCAAAGTCCTTTGATGCAAGTGCGGAGTGAAGGGTCTGTTCTGGTCCTACAGAAGAGTTACTGTAGCACAAATTACTGAAAATGTTAGACTAATGCTGGTTAGGATAGAAAGGTGTCACAACACAGTGCACTGAAGGTTGCTCTGTACGGGGCTGTATAGCTGTAGAGTGCCCACTAACCACTGTCCACTTCTAAATGTATCTGTAGTGTTGGTGATCTTGTCTGCTAAAGATAAATTCTAATCACCATCCAGTGTCTGAAACACTGATTAGTTATGCATATAAGTGCTGTGGATTGGCTCTGATCCAAAAGTGTTACTAATTAAGAATCAATCTGAGTGTCATTAGCACACGCATGCGTGTGCCAGGGTATTTTTTTTCTTCTTCCCGTAATGAGTCTGGAGCAGAATTGGAGGTTAGGGGACATACGCAGAGGAGTTGGATAACGAATAATCAGACTCTCTGCTTAAGCTTAACTTTACAACTCACACCATGTGTAAAGCTGCTGAACTTGTAGTTTGACTTAATTGATCCACTTATCCTGAACTGGAGAGCAGTCAAATGAATGTGGCTGTTCATTGCATTCGAGGGGCTCCATAGATAACTATTAAAGGCGTATTTGTTGGCCTGGATGTGTTGGAACACAGGAGCAGGAAGGCATTAGTCTGCTTTAGCCTGAGTGCTGTTGGATCTTTAGGTGATAAATGTTTGTGAACTCTCTGTGGCACCTGGGGAATATCAGCACACATGCCGACACTCTGGAACTTATTAAACTCACACAGGCATATTTCACACCAGTCCTGGAAAAATCCAGCCAATTATAACGGCGATACTGGTCCTGGAGCCCACCAGTGGGAAAGATGCGTGTACACTGCTTGTGCTTTAGTTTAAAGAGCGTACCGAGTCTGTTAGAGTGAGTCTCTTTCAATTATTTTTCTTTAGTTACATGCACATGTGAATATTTGTGAGACTCTGTACACCGAAACTAAGCAGCTGTTGAGTCATGCATACTAAGCATGTACTGATATAAAAATGAATTATTGCCTATTCTTTTAATGCAAATTATGACATTAATAAGAAACCTCTTCAATACTGTGTAGGACACAACTGTTTCTTATGCCAAAGCTGGCCTGTGAAGATGTATGATTTGAGATATCAGATCTAACCTCACCTCAAAGAGAACAAACACATTCATATACTGTATAGAATTGTACTTTTATAGTATTTTAGAAATATTTCAAATTATGGTGAAAAGTGCAAATGTATATTTGATTTGAATAAAAAAATATTTGAAACTTATATAGTTTTATATATTTTTAGAATCATTCTACCTCAGATATTGCAGTTTGGATCCTGGAACGAAAGGTATACGTGCTCTACAAGCTATAGCATACAGAGAATGAAAGGTTAGTATTGCATCCTTTTACTGGGAGCTGTGAAAATTCACAGACCAATGAACAGTAATAACAGAAAACTATATAATATATGATTTATCGTTTACCCCCCAAAATAAAAACATAAATGTATGTAAAGAATACAGTGTAAATAACAATTACATGTTATAAATTATTGTATATAAAATATTTAAAATATGACATGTGACTAATGTTTTAGATTTTCACCCTTATTTTCGGTCTGAGCATTTTGAGAAAGAGTATTTTAGCAAAAATATATTTGAAAATGAATTACATTTATTAATGTATCACTGTACACCAGTGTTTTGAATGGTACATTGTATTGTGCTTTACATTTACCCATGTTTCATTTTATTTAGTTTTTATTGCCAGTTGAATTTTTAAAACCAAATCTCATTTACAATAGATGTAAAGAAAGTAAGCAGGCATAGCAATTGCAGCAAATTACTTGAAGAAGAATTTAATGATTAAAAGGTTGTCTACAGATTGTTTGGTTGTTCATATTGTTTTTTCTCCTCAGTGATTTGAAAGCTTCTCAATTTTGCAGCTTAACTTAATGCTTTTAGCTGAATAGATCAAATAAATGTTTATGATTTTTTTTCTGTCAGTTTTCTGAAACATGCCTAGAGTTGATCATTGTTTTTTGTAGCTTGTGAGGGATGTCGTTAAACTGGTAGATCATAAAACTAGAATTGGTCATGTTTTCAAAATCATCTGCTACAGGTTTTGTGTGCTTCATACAAAATCTGGCCCTAAAGCAACCGAAAAAGGAAAGGGAACCAGTGAATGTATCTAAAAAAATGTATCTAAAGCTTGTGAGGGATGTCATTAAACTGTAGATCATAAAACTAGAAATGGCCATGTTTTCAAAATCATCTGCTACAGGTTTTGTGTGCTTCATATTTCCTTTGCAAAAAAAAAAGAATTAAGTAGTCTCAACGTATGCAAGTATGATTTAGCTAACAGTGTTACCTTTGATGACTGAAAAAAACATCCTTAATTCTGCAGTAACAGTGAATTGTAGCTTTACGTTTTGACAATCCTTGTGAAGACACGTTCCTTAAGTGATTTGCTCAAAATGAGCTAACTTTACATCTTCAGTTCACCATGTTACATTGCTAATGGTAATACCTGGACTATTCTCAGCTCTATTGGTTTTGGTAGTTATAGCATGTGCACTGTTTTTTCTATAGTGTACATGGAGTAGCTCCTCCTATCACAGTGTTACATATATCCCGCTACCACAAATTGGTTAATTACCTTAAATTGCTACTAATTATGCAGACTTATCGCATGAACAAAATGCCCTTATTTTGCCTGGGGATCCTTTTCTGTCCAGATGTAGAACTGGTAGAAGATTGGCATGTAAAAGTGATAATTCAGCCTAAAGAGATAATGTTAATCCACATGTTTATAATATTTCTTGCTGTTGCTTATCACTCACAGGACATTATGGACAGGAATCCTTTTTCCACCTTGGTAACTTGACACTTCATGAACAGTATCTTAGTTTGTTGGAAAAATGGATAGAAATTCAGAGAGAACATTGTTTTAGTAAGGTAAACTCATTACATTAACCAAACATGGATTGAAGACACTGATGGATTTTCATTAAATTTCTACATGATCACAGGTTCTAATCACCTTATGAATGTTTATATTCTGTCTTTGTGTGTTCATATCCACATTAGACTGTATGTTTCTGATAGAGAGTGTTGCAAGAAAGGAACAGGGAGAGAGAGCTAGATCAGTACAAGGCTGATGGCGTATCTCAAGGAGAGCTCAATGACAGGGCTGTCGATGTATTCCCTATTTGAGTGTATTTTTAGAGCTGCCATCACGGCCCTCATGCATATTTCAGTAGATCTTTTGTATATTAGGAGCGAGCGCGCTCCGCAGACAGGAGTGAGGGCTAGCACAACATGACTGTAAGAAATATGGGCTTGATTCCTCTATCTGACAGAGCTTCTCAGTGTGACCGCAGATACGTCCACTTTGACTTTCAATAGATAGTAGAAGAACCCTATTGATTGCATTAGGAGACAAAAACAAAGAGATGACATTGACCCTGATGACACAAGGGAGATGGCAACGATCACGCTCCAGTTCGCAAGGAGTGGCCTATAGCTTTGATTAATTAATGCACACAGTAGGCACATATGTACTATGCTCAGAAGACCACACTCTATTTTTTCTTCCTCTATTTCCTACTCTTTGGCTCTCTCCTTATGGAATTTGTTGGCTAGTCTGCAGTTTGACTGAACAGCTGAACTGTAGTGACACCATGGCCAGTGAGGGAATGGGGAGATGAATTCTGATGGGAGTCACTGGTGCATTAGACTGCAAATATATCATTGCTCAGCCGTACGTTATCTCATATAATGCTTCAATTTTCTCCGTCTGATTAAATCAAAGTTTATGAAGCTGTCATTGCCTTGCCCATGATGGTGTCATAATTTAACAGTAATGCCTGTATTTGATGACATCAATTCTCTCATCGGCTGCCCTAGCTAGACAGAGGGTTGGATCTCCATGCCAAGATCCCTAATCTTAGATCAGTTGCTTCTGAAGATATTGGCAGAAAACGGTGAATTGATTCTTTGTTTATACCCTTCCACCTGTTTTAAAATGCCCCCACTGATGAAATTAGCATATTTTTTATATATAGCCTTGCTTTACAAAATTGATTAACCTTAGTGATTGCATTATCAGACAATAACAAAGAGATGACTCTGACCCTTGTGGCACAAGAGAGATGGCAACAATCATGCTCTAGTTTGCAAGGACAGACCTACAGGTATGATTATTTAATGCAAATAGTAGGCACATGCAACAATGTTGAAATAGGACATACATGTTAAAGCCTGAATACATGAATACCAGGACTCTATGTTTCCAACCAGAATGTAGCTTAACCAAACACAGCAAGCTAAGATACACTGAGTTCTGATTCCTTCTCGTCAAAGCACAAATTGCTGAAAAATGTAACACTTGCTAGGTGGTTCTTCTGTGTCTTGAGCACCTTGACTCGGACCTGTTTAAAGAGCTGACAACCTGCAATGGCTGAAAGAATCTGAAAAAGCTGAAAAAATCTTTGGCATCAGTGACCGGCTACATCAGCAAATGGATTGATATTGCTGTCTTTGAAACCTTTACTATATCAAACAGAAACCGTGGATGACTGAAGAGGTACATGCCATGCTGGAAACCTTTTACTTTGCCTTTCAGATAATAACATAGCCCTGAACACAACAAATATGGCATGGCATCCAAGCCATCTACAGCAATGTAATACTTTCATCTGCCTGTGACCCTAAGACTACTCTTTCATATCCTTTGAATGACAGAGATGAAGACCACCCATCCCCCTTTCATAACATTTTTTGTTTACCATATTTGATATACAAAGAACTCTGCTCAGAGTTAACCAATGGAAGGCCATGACACCAGAAGTGCCCAGAAGATGTGCAGACCAGTTGGCATGTGTTCTCACAAGAAGTTTGTGTCTGCCTTAATTACTACCGTCCTGTTGCTTTCAGACCCATTATCATAAATTATGCTTCATGAGGTACATAAAGACCAGCTGCCACCTCACTGGACCTCCTGCAGTTTGTTTATCTGTTCAATGAATGACACCATTATAACTCACCTAGCCCTTACCCATCTTGATTAAAAAGGGAACTAGGTGAGAGTACTGTTCATAGTATTTGGTTCAACATTCAGCTGAATCATTCCTCAGCATTTGATTGGAAATCTCAGGCTGCTGGTTCCGATTATATCCCTCTGCAACTGGATTCAGGACAGTTGGTCAGGTTTGAAAGAAACATCTTCAGTACTGGGCATGGTTGGCCCCCAGGGCTATGTGCCCGGTCCACTGCTAACCCATGCAGAGCATAGATCAAATCACTTTATTACAATATCTGATGTCAAGACCATAGTGGATTTTAGGAGAGGGAACTGTGAAACTGTGAATAGAAAGGAGGTACGACGAAGGTACAATGACTCACAGACTGGTGCAAATTCAACCAAGGGTCTCTTAATGCGGACTTTGAGAAAAGGAATATTGGTTGACTTCAGGAAAGTACACAGAGATCACTTTCCATTAAATAACATTGGTTTCTCTCTGGAGATTTTCTGGAGCAACAAGTTCCTTCATGTTCTTGTGGAGAAACAGTTAACCTTATCTTAACTTAAGCTAGATTGCCAAACTAAATTGCCAAAAAAGACCAGCAATGTTTGTAGCTTCTGTGGAGATTGAGGAAAGCTTGCCCCAACATCGCAACCACATTTTAGAGGGGCACTTCTGAGAGGATTTTGAGCAGCTGGTTTATATTCCTTGTTTGAGAATTGCACCAAGACCCTCTAGTGAATACTGGGAATGATTTAAAATAGCAGTGGACCTCTATCCCCTCTGTCATGAAGATTTACACTACACATTGCATCTGCAAATACATCAGCATTTTGAAACATCCCATTCACCCCTCCACCTGTCTTCTCTCTTCTGCAGTTTGGCAAAGGTTGTTTAACATCTTCACTGCCAGGATGGGGAACAGCCTCTTCCATCAGATGACCAGAACAAAATTGAACTGTGCTCCCCATACTCACTTCTAAACTATATAAAAAAACGCAAACACATCCATACCATTCTATGTATTTACTTTATTTACTGTAACATTTGTTTATCAAGTTGCTTTTGGGCAAATTTTTAAACATTTTAAAAAAATAATTTATTGGTCAGTGCTTCATAATATTTTTTTAATTACCGTGTGTCTGGAAAACACTATCTGACACTGTATTCACTCTCCCTATACTGCAGATCATTAAATATATAACAAAGAATATTACTGAATATCACAGGGACTATTTTGTTCCAGATAGAATGGTTCCTCTGATATGAAACGTACCTTCAGCAAAAACATGCTGGTCTTTAACCATGACAAAATGCAGCCAAATAATCACAAAGTAATTGTTTTATATAGAATGTTTTGAAACCATTGAAGATGTGGGAGGATCCAGTCTGGTCCTCTAATTTATCCCCACAGGAACACACCCATAGAGGATTCTTTGTTACATAAATGACAGTACATTTTTCATTGGCCTCCACTGATCCACTGATAATGTGTTGGTGTGTATCATTATCATGCCCCACCTTAACACCTACTAGTTCGTTGCAAATTCTTTTAGCCTTTAGGCCTTTATCATGCTGTCATTATTTTATCTACTTTAAATAGACTAAAGTTATATTTGAAAGGTTCACATAGAGTGAATGGTTACATGTGTGTTGTTCTAATATTTTTGAGAAATGTAAAATAGCTAGACGAGAACTTTTTAAGGATTTAAAGTTGAGTATTTGGATTGTAATGGTACTGTAAAGGGAAATCTAATATCCACTATTGACTGCAGCAGATACTGGTGTGTGTTTAAATTGGTTCCTGTGAGGTTTGCTGCTTGTTGGAGTCTTTCTGCTGTAAATTGCAGCACTGCACGATGTCCTCCTTGTTGGCGCCAGTCCCCCCCCCCCCTTCTCTCCTGATCAATACCTAATTCTGCATCTCCGTGGCAACGCTGATGTCAGGCAGGGTTGAATACTGGCTGCTTCAACAAATCATGTCCTTTAAGCAAAGTGTACTGTAATCGAGTACAGTGGGGCACTCTCCTGAAGACATTCTTTTTTTTTCTTTCTCTCTCTCTCCCTCTCTCTCTCTCACACACAGACAGACACAGACACACACACACACACACACACACACACACAAACACACTCTCTCTCTCACTCTCTCACACACTCACACACACACACACACACACACACACACACACACACACACACACACACACACACACACACAC
>JBBKCR010000002.1:13233985-13246438 GCA_037577295.1 Ladigesia roloffi | reverse complement strand
GACTTGGTCTCGACCCTTCAAAGACTCGGTCTTGACTCGGTCTCGGCATAGGCGGTCTCGTCCCCATCACTACTTATAAGGCATTTAAACCAAACAACTTTCTACAAATAACTTGCTACACATCCCAAATAACTTGCTACACATCCATCAAACCCTGCTATAAAGAGTTTCTCCCTCTCACACAGTTGCATTAAGCATGTGCATTTCAACTGCCGGTTTTAGCCATTGCAATATGTAACGGTGCACATTTTCATAGGATACTAGTTCTTTCTGAGCTCTAAGGCAGACCAAGCAGAATGAGGAAGAATAGCAAGTGTGAAAACCCCACTTTAGTTCTTAATAGGGCAGAACTAAGAAGATATCTCCTGCAGTCCATTTCTTGGCAGTAGAAGACATTTGTCTTCTAGTGTACCTTATTTTGGCCACATTTGATAGTGTATTGTTCACAGTGAAGACAGTTGCATTATTCTGTCCACCACACCAGAAAATCTTCGAACATTTAAAATGCATAGCTAACATTTGTTGGCCTAAGTGCCCTAATTAAGGACTGTGCTTAAAGCAGCATGTGGCATTTCAGGCCCTACCCAGAACAGTAATATGTGTGGATGACAGGAAGGAAAACTGTTTCCAGGGCAGCCAAACGATCCTTATGAAGTGTGCAGTTTTGTTGTAGTCATGAATAGGGCTTTAATAAATGGGTAAATATGGGCATTTTACCATGTACAAATTGGCCAGTGTGCTTTGGGAACTGAATGTAATTGCCCATGTTTGTGTAGCCTGAACTGAACCATCAACAATTTGCATATGAAGACTTCCTTTGTCTTTTGTTAGATCTATCTTTTCCCAAGCTGCATATGATGTAGTGTTGAGTAACTGTGAATAGTTATGTTGAGCAGTGCAACAGTGCACAGCCTTTTTGTGTGGCTCTTTCCCCTGACTGCTTTAGTATTAATTGTTGTGGGATTTTCATAGAAACTAATGACCCAGAAATCCTCATGTTCACGCTCTCTCTCACTCACTCTATGATTCTTTCTCTCTCTTTCTCCTTTTCTTTGACACCTTTCCTCGTCTCCAGTGACCTGTTATATTGTTTTCATGCAGTTCAGTAAAACACTGTTAAACTGGATGCATTGTTCCTGCTGTTTTGTCCAATATGTCAAACTCTCTGTGGTGTGTCATTATAGAACTGGCTCCTTAACTGCTCCATCTGTAGTGGATCCCTGTGGAGTAAAAAAGTCTCTGGTCCTTTCCCTAGAAAGCCAAATGCTCTCGTTTTCAGTCAATACAGGCTAAAGGCTCATTTAATACTGCAAAAGTAAAGAACAGTGGATTTGTTAAACAAAAAGTTTAACTTTGGATGTTTTTAAATGTAGGCTACAGAGCATCCCACAAGTCAAAGGCAATTTTTATTCTTAATTTTTATTCTTAACACATAAAAGTTGTCAGGCAACTTTTATTTTTTGGGTCAGTGATTACACAGCTCACATTTTAGAGTGGTGTCATACTGTTTTTGGCACATGCACTTGTGTGTGAGGGGGGTGTTTAAAGGTGGAGTCATTATTAGCTGGAACAAGTGTCATAAGTTTGGGCTGGTTGGTAGTTGTCTTTTTGACATTAAGGGTAAGTACACATATGTGAACATGTATTGTAGGGCTTAATGGTTCTTAAAGCTGAAGGAAAAGTCCTCATCTGGAGGCATTTTGCTTCATTTTACTTTATGGGATTCTAATGGGGAAGCCCATTGGAAGGTCACATTCTGTGGATAAAATGTGGTTGTGTGTTCCAGAACCGCAGAGCTCTGTTTATTTAAGACCTGTCTTCACTGAGCACACAAATCATCTGGAATCCCTTTCAGTTCACCACTGCACCATTCTGAACCAATTTATATTTGATGGTCTGCATGGAAACCGTATTAGTCGTAATGACCTTACGTTAAATACTGTGCCAATGCAAGAATGACTTGTTGATGTGTAGCAAAATGGTGACACGAAACAATGCTATTTGCCTTATTTTCTGTATAGCTGTTGTTGTTGGACATTGATTTGCATAATATTAAGCTGCACTCTTAAAATGTGTCAAAAAGAAGAGAAAAATGCTTTTGCTCCCCCAAAGAACATTTGAATGAATGGTAGGTATTTCAACTTGGACATTTTGAACATTTATTGAATCAATACTTATTGTAAAATTCTGTAAAAAAAAAAGGCTGTGTATGAAAAGTGCACTCATTAAATATGTAGGGCGTTATGTTGTGAATCAGACATTTTGTAGTGTTGTTCAAAAACTGTTCATTTTACCTACTAGTTAGTGTACTACAAAATTGCCATGCCACCTGCCAAAATTGAATGTGCGGACACTGTACACTACATGAATGCACATATACCATCATGCACTGCAGGTTTATTTACTGTGCCATACATAGTGAACGAGTGCAATTTTTGAACACTGTAAAATACCGTTATCCTGCAAAAGTTGATAAGCAGCAATGGAGAATGCCATGCACAAATGTGAGTAGTGTTTTTTTGTACAAGTTTATGATAACATTATAGTTAATTAAGTCCAGGTGAACCAAAGGTATGCATTCTTTTGTCTTTTACATCACATATCAGTTCACATTGAGAGACAAGATTGATGTGTTTAGGTGGTAGAAATATGTTGCCAAGATCCAGCGCAATATAAACTATGTAGTAAACAAGAGACTTTTTGAACACCTGTGAATCGTGACTTAGGCCAGCCCAATTTACTTTTCGGTGCTTACGGGACTGTATGAACCTCCAGCTTGTGAATGGAGATCATCTGCCATGTAATAAAAAGAGAGTTGTTGTTCCATGTTTTTATGAATGCCACACATTTCTACATTGATATATTTGTTCCCTGAGCAATGCATATACTTAATTGTTAAGAATGATTACCACTGGCAACATACTCATGCACTGAATAGAGCATAGAAGAGTAAAAGTATAATGTCACTGGCAGACTGTTTGGAAATATTATTTGGTGTTCTGGAAAACATTTTCACTACTCTAATTGGAAGTGCATTGTACTAATACTCTTCATTTATTCTTATGTATTGAAAAATGAAAATAGTCAATAATCCCAGCATGATTTTTAATGCGTTAAAATTAGGTAGCGGGCCATTTCAAAGGGCTTGGAATGTTCAGACCCAGCTGTGTGTGTACTTAGGCCCAGGGGAGGCCGCACACAGCCTGCTGCTCTGAGACTAGTGTTTGTGCGCTCCACATGCTGGTTTCATTTTAAAACCCTCTCAGAAAGAGCACGATGTCTGCTTGAAAGGACTCATGACTCATGTGAGCTAATGGCATTATTAATTGGTAAAATGACTGTAGGATGCTGTGTGTATGCGTGTGTGTGTGCAGGTGTGTGTGTCTATGAGAGTGTAATGAGGGGATTAATAAGGCTAAAGCCTTGCATGAATCATCCAAAATGTTTTTCATACTGTCAGCCAGCATAACTTAATATCTTTTAACAAGCTTCAATTGATAGCTGTCCACAGCTGACATATTAAGGTCACGAGTGTGCCAGCAACACTGTGAGATGGAAAACATGGCTATGTGTCAGATGTCAGTAGGAAATGAGAGGAACTCAGCTACCTGGCCCCTTATTAGCCCTACACCCACAGAACAGGACCCAACATTCAGAGTCGCATGCACAAACAAGCTTGTGGTTAATTATTATTTCCACAGGAAATCCCACTCTACCCCCCTCCATGGACCCCCAAATACATAAACACACACACACACACACACACACACTCAAGAACACATGTAGAATCACAGCGGTGGGTAGTAGAAGTGAATACATTGAGAGTGGCTGTTATGTTTAGGATTCCAAAATAAATTTCAGCTCCCTTTTACGTTGTCTGGTTATTTTTACAATGAATTGACCAGTTGTTCAACATCACAAAAATTCAATTTTGTGTACATTAACAGATCTTTTTCAGTGCATAGAAATAGTGTAGTGTTGCAGTGAAAAACAAAATAGTATGTGACAGTGCAATGTGGAGAATAAGCATTAATTAAAACATTTAAATTAACTAGATTTATTGAAGTCTAATTTCTCTTCTAGAAAGATCTTGGAGATACAGGATCATGTTATGAATATTTGTGCTGGAGCATAAATGCATGTTGTATGTTACTAGCTGTGAACTCTTGTTTATATTGAATGCAGCTGCCTGTCCCACGGAAAGGCTAATTTGTTGGAGTCAGTCGTGGAGGCTCTCTGCTTGTCTCTCAGCAGGCCTATGAAAAACATTAAAGCTTTTCGCTAATGAAAAGAATACTCAGGATGTGCCTTATTATTCCATCAGTCTCACCTAGAGAGCACTGGCTATGCTCTACACACACACACACACACACTCACACACACACACACACACACATATTGTATTTGCCTCTCACACATTTTCCATGTTATCCTTTCTGGCTGCTGTTTTCCACTGGAGAGGTCAAGAATGAGAGCGAGGCAGAAATGAACTGATAGATAGTAAAATCTTTGTAAAAGGTGTGTGTGTGTGTGTGTGTGTGAGTGTACATGTTCGTCTGTTTGTTTGGAGAGTGATGAAGTGTTGCTATTTAGTAATGAGCTTATTTACAGAGCCTGTCTGGTTCATGTCCACAAAAAGATAGGTTCCCAAATGTGCGCACACACACACAGAACCTGTTTCCTGATATAAAGCTTCGATGAACTGTTGGATTTCCCCTCATGTGTTTTAGCATTCTCACTTAAGGGGTATACTATCTTATGGGCTACTATACCTCATGTTGTCCAAGAAGTAAATTAAGTATGAAAAAAATCCCCTCTAATCTCTTACCAAATTTTTAATTGATGCAGAATTATCAAGACATTAAAAATTGTTAAGCTGATCGTTGACAGGTCCATAGCATAAAGAACTGAAGAACAGGGACATTGAGTATTAAACTTTATTTAAAAGTGGACATAAATTAAATATTACACAAATTCCAGTTTACAGATTTACTATTGCAATGGTAAGTTGGATATTATATACTTTATTTCCATATAAATTGTGTTCACATTTGAATCAAATAACTTAAACCATTACTTGTCAAATTGTAAGTGCAGTTCAGATACTTTGAAAACATCATTTTCTATTCAGGCCAGCCCCACAGATGACAGAAAACAAAAGAATTTGTGCTTGAATTCCTCTCAATTTTGGCACAATGATTTTCATGAGTGTTGCAAATGTATTTTGGTTCCACATAATGGTTATCTCCTTGATTACTGAGGATCTGTATCTGTCTCTACCCTGAAAAAAACCCATACTGGTCAATTTCTACCACAGGATCCTCTTAAGCCCTGTTATCTCTGATAATCAAGCCCTGTTATCTGTTATTCCTGTTATCTGTTTAATCGTGACGATGATTCTCGCGCATCTCTCCCACAGAAATATTTGGATACTGGGACAATGCACCTGAGGTCTCTGTATAAGCCATATAAGGGTAAGAGCAGACTCTAAACAGCACAGGTCTTCCACAATGGACATTTCTTTTTCTTCCATTACTACTCACACCTGTTATTTCAAATATGCTTGCGACATACCATCAAAAAAAGTTCTCTTTTGGTGGATCTGGAGGAAGTAATCTCTAGCTTCTGCCTCAATCCAGGGTGAGAATGTCATAGTGGTTAACACCTACTTGGGTGTTCACTTTTGTGTCATGTTCTGAAGATAATTGAACATGCACAGTCTGGGTGGCCATTTAGTGTACAAGGCCAGCTGCTGAGAATTTTTTATAGGTCTGTGGTGTCAATTACCATGTTTTATACTGCCGTGTTTGGGCCAACAGCATCACAGGCAAGAACATCCACCAGATTTAACAAGATTATTAGAAAGGTCAGATTAGTCCTAGGGATAAAACTGTGCACAGTGGAGACTGTGGCTGGTGGTGGATGCTGTCAAACGTGTCAGCAGTTTTAAAGAACCCTCATACCCACTCTATTAAACAAGACTGTGACAGAGGTACACTGAGCAGCAGACCACTCCTGCATATTTGAGGGAAGGAAATTTCTGTCTGCAGTAATACTGCACTGGCAGTTGATTGCTGTGTGTCTATGTATCTATCTATCTACACACACACACACACACACACACATATACATGTACACACACGTGTGTAGACCAAACAGTATGACATCACTGTGAAATATGAGCTGTGTAATCATTGAGCCAACACATATATATGTATTTATTCATTTATCTTTGATGAATTCCTAAGTTTGAACAAGATAAGATAAGTTTGAACATATTACCTAATCATCATACCTAGTAGTATAGCGGCCCCTAGTCTGTTAGGTGGACTGCAGTGGGCTGTCTCTCTGAGATCAGTGTTTGAGGCTTGTGGGTGTTGTTCTGTCCATGGCATACGGAGTAAAATGTAGTAAAATGCGTCATGTTCACTGTGGCTGCAGCGTTCATCAAACACCGCTGCGTGGGCATCATGCCAGTGCTCTGTCGTCTCCCCTCCACCCTGGCCGCAGCATGCCAGCTCTTCTGAGAAACAGCCATGATTTGCTCCAGAGATATACACCTCTAGCAGCTACTCTGTTCATATATAACATCTCATTCTGCTCCAGACACTGCCACAGCAGAGAGCTGACCACAGCCCTCAGATTTATGGAGTGCATTTTGTTTAAACGTGTCGGAAATAGTCCAGCAGCCACTGAATTAAAGCAAACAGTCAACACCATGCACAGAGGAGGTGGAGGATTATGTTCACATTTCCCTTGCATGCTTTTTCAGCCATTGGCTATTTTTTCGGAAGAAATTCTACTACAATACGCATCTCTGATGGGTAGGGTTAAGTGTGGTCAAGAAAAAAAATCTTATACCAAACTTGCTGACAGATTAATTTGTACATTTTTAAACGTAGCGGTTAATGTACACTAACATTCTAAACCAACTGAATTGGCTACATGTAGAGCCTTCTTTCTGTAGCAGTTTTATTCATGCTTAATAGTATTAATGGTTATTTGTTTTGAACACTATTTTTCAGAGCACTATTCTCCCCTCCACCAGAGGGCAGACTTCTCACACACACACACATTCACCCTGGTCACTGTTATAACATTGGCCTGCCCAGTTGTTGCCCTCTCTGCAGCAATGCATAAACTCAAGCTTGCCATGTTATAGTGTATATATTACATACATGTATTGCTTTCAATATTACATAAATGTATAAATATATCATAGAATATTCGTGGCCAAAAATGATCAAATTTTATCATGAATTTGAAAGTGTACTGCACAGCACTAAGAAACACAGAAAAAATATCACAACAGATGTATAGCCTTTAATGGAAGCTTTCATGTTTGCTAATGACCCCTATACATATACATATACATATACATATACATACAAATATGTTCTGGACCTATATATTTACTGTTCAGATAATAACTGTCATCATAACTTTCCTTAGTGCATGCTTCATTGAGACACAATTATACTGCTATTTAAAACTATAGAACAGGGGTCACCAACAGGGTGCCCGAGGACCACATGAGTTGCCCACGGTCCGGTCCAAAATATAGCACAACTTACCAGAGAGCAACTTCTAACATTTTTAATAATTTTATCCTGTTGGTATTCTTCTTTAATCGCAATTGCACTTATATTTATTTGCAAATATCAGTATCTAAGAAAAAGCATTTAAACATGTTTATTATACATGAAGTTTAGGTAAACTCTGTACTAGTACATGAAACTGGTAGCCCTTCATATGACTCAGTACCCATGATATAGCTCTCAGTTTCAGAAAGTTTGGTGACCCCTGCTATAGCAATTGTATTGTAATTACTGGACTTAAAACCAGTAATTACCGATCATTGGGATTGATCACCACATAATTTCATTAAAACCAGTAACCCACCTATTCCAAATTGTATGCTTTATAATAATAACAACAACAACAACAACAACAACAACAACAACAACAACAACAACAACAACAACAATAATATTTGCAGTGCAGGAAGTTGTGGTAGTAATACTTGTTCATAATTTTAACAGAAATAAGGAACATGCATGTAACAAACTACAAGCTATGCTCTGTACTGAAGGAAGTAAGGAGATCCTAACAAGAAAAAATGTATTTGATCTTCTCAGGGAGTCTTGCAAAAGCAGGAGCTCTGTGGGTGAACTCATCGTCTCATAAAGCCCTTTATACATAAATCATACGCATAGGCCTCAGCTTAAAGGAATACCTCCTGTTAGATTATAGACCTCCCTCCTGCCTTCTCCATTGAGACCAATTACTGGGGACTGTAGAGGGCACAGGAGGGATTGGCTTTACAGAAAATGTACCATGTTGTTAGCCCTCTTTTTCATGTAACACTACCGACTGTCCGTTCATGAGCTATGTTGTGCTGCTGAGGTGGGCTGCTTTGCGCCTGACTGGAGCTCATTTGTGGGAAATGCCATGATGTGTTACATATGAGTGACAGACTTCAGCCACTAGATGGTGCTCAGTGTAGGGGTTTGACAGTGATGGAGGGACAGAGGGGGAGGGTAGCACCACATTCTATGGGCCACCTCTTTTCTGATGTGAAACTGCCTCGTCCTGCTTTACGTTTTCCCTATTTACAGCCCAAACCTATAAACACACACACACACACACACACATTTACTCTCACAAACACACACAAACACGGACAGACGAGTGCACAATTGCACACCTTCAAAGTAAGGTTCGTCCTGCTTTATCTACAAGCCAATAAAAGCTCATGAGTAAAAGAGAGAAAATGTGTGTGCGTGTGTGCGCTTGCAGGGGCTATAAAACAGCAGGATGTGTACAACTGTAGGCCTCTCCAATGGGAATGGCCTGGAATGACGGAGAACAATGCTGGGGGCAGTAGAGTCTCAGTTAGCTTAAAATGAGACCCCCACCCCTTCTCTATCCCTCCATCCCTCCTGTCCAACTCTCCCTCCCTCTGCCCTACACCTCTTCCTCTTCCTTCCTCTCCTGTTGTGTTTTTCACACCCACTCTGGCCCAGAACAATCACACAAAGCCTGGAGCACACCACTGGACTGAGGAAGTCAATAACAATGTCAGAAGGAGATATGCCAAAAAAGAGAAACTTAACAAACGGTCGTATATGAATATACTGCTTCAGTGAAGTAATTAATTTGTCATTGCATTTGTGTCATGACCTTGTTCTTGGGACAAGGCTAAATTCTAAACGAAGTCTACAATTTAGAATTGACAAATGTACACAAATGTACATTAAATACAAAAAATAGACAAAATCCTAGTGTTGCAATTAAATTGCTAGAAATTGTCATCACAGTTTGATGACAATGTAAGTTTGATGTACAATTACTTAAAAAAAACAAACATTTGTCTAATTATCCATATACTTTAAAAAATTGGAACACAGACAGAAACACTCATCAGTTTGTTCATGATATGGAGAAATCCTCACTATTGTGGAGTCTTAATTGTATTGCAGATCATTTGCCATCAACTCTCGCTCCTTAATTCTTATAATGATTATTGATAAATCATTGAAAAACTATTCAGAAATGTCCTCACTTTTGAACACAAGCACTGAAGTTGTATCCTAAACAGCTGCATAAAGTATCCATCAGTGTATGTTTACAGATGTCCAGCGGAGAGAGGGACAGAGAGGAAGGGTGGCCGCCACTACAGTTAAGGAGCAGCATATTTAACCCAGCACTTTCTTGTAGATCTCCAGCTCTCACCAGAGCTCTTCATGTCCTGTCAGTTGTGGAGATATTTCATTTTTTGCTTAGTAACACTTTCTGTTTGCTTTTTTCTTTGCTTTCTGTTTTAAAGTGGTCTAATCATTTTACTTCAGGGCATGGCAAACTGGTATGGTCACAAAATGTTGAAAAATGCTTATCTAACCGTTTACAAATGTTATGTGTTTGTAGAAGTACAGACTGAAAACTTAAAGCACAACTGTGTTTAGTGTTTGAATGGCAATAATATGAGGCATAGCTAAAAAAGGCATTTGACAGAACATGAAAAAAATTATTTGAATACATATGATAATTTACAATTTAGCAGATTAACAGTGACTTTGTGAAAAGGGGGGTTTCAAATTAGAATGAGAACTCAAAATGGCCTGGCAGTGTTGCACAAGGTGTGTGGGATGTAGTGAGACAAGATGTGTGTGAAGGTTGTATATGTTGTCTGCTTTCAAATGTTGGTGTACTACACCTCCTGAGCAAGTGGAGCAGATTGTCAGTCTTGGCTAATAGTCCCCCTCCCCACTCTCTCTATCTCACATGCAATCTCTCTCTGTCTCTCTCTCTCTCTCTTTTTTCTCTGATAGGCATTTACAGCCCTGCTGTAGTGCCATCATAAACACAGTTGCAAGCAAAGTCGTAGCCAGCTGCACACTGTGTGTTTGTGTATGTGTGAGAAAGTGGGCTTGTAAAAGCTTTTTGTTCACGGTTTAAAGCTGTGGGAGATAAACACAGCATTAACAGGCTTGAATCATCTATGAATCCGTTTCACTGCACTGCTCTTAAAATAATGCAGAGGACAATAAAAACATACATCTAGGAAAGATTAATAGTAGCAGTTTAGAAAAGGTAGAATTTTCACAATTACCTTATTAGCTTTTTTCTTTTCTTTTCACCTTCCCAACTCTTTGAAATATGTGGGGATGAATGGATGGCTGGAAGAGACATCTTGGTTTAAAGTTGTGTGTGGCATTTTTACTTTGACTTAAAACCACATGCTGTAGTTCCAAATTGCAAAAACATGAATTGGGCTGGGTGAGAGAATACGAGTAAGAAAGGAATTATGAATCGTATGTGATTGAGTATTAAAGGAAGGTGTAATTTCACGTTGTCTTTCTCATAAACATAAGACTTTACACGAGTGCATTATGTATTTGTTTGACTTGGCTATAGTTGTGTGAGTTTTCAAGGAAATATTGTCCCTTTCAGGACAGACACTTCCGCTGTGGGAGCCTCTCCAGTTTACAACTTCCTTCTGGTGCAGACAGTCTGCCAACTTGCATGTCAGATGTATAACTCTTCTACATCAGTCTGCCGAATGAATGTGATGATGTCTTACTTAAGAATGTGCAGGCACTATGGCATGGTGAAATCTGTTGACATTTCAAGTCTGATGTGTAATGTCAATTGAACGTTGTATGAAACCTAGCTACAAATGTGGGAAATTGTGGGATCTAAATTATTTTGTTAATTAATTAGCAACATTAGTGAGTTAGCAAGCTGTAGTTTGCATGGCTGCTGGTGCCATCGTTTAGCCAGAGCCATAATATACATGAAAAACATTTAAAAATCTCACACAATAATTTTAATTGCTTCATTTAATTGTAGCAGTAAAGTTGTTTCCTATATTTCAGGTCTGCAATTGGCTGCATGAAAGTTTCACCAAGTATAGCCCACCTGAAACTGTTGGCCTAGTGTACATGCAGTCTCCTTTGTAATTAAACAATTATCTTGGTCATACTTTTGTTTATGCTGTTTTATGCACACATTTATATGGACTTGGGCTAATCCTTATCTGTAAATCTTGTACTTGTGGGGTTCAGATTGGCCTTGAAATGAACTCCAAACACTTTAGGACAGGCCATTGAAATAGTTTTAAAAACTGCATAGCTTAGCTTTAGCAGGTATGAAGGTGATTCTATTTCTTCTTTTTTTGCTGAATGACAGCAGGAGAAAATATGTGTCCTTCATCCAAAAAACTATTTGAGGAGCTTCAAATGAAAGGCCAAATGAAGGACAGGGCGATGCACTTTGTATATGCTATGTGCTGTCATAATTCATGTGTATGAGAGGGAGAGGGTTAAAGAGATCAGATAGACAGAGGGAGGTGTAGGTATGAAGGAAACAGCTGCTCCATGCTTCAGGCAGCACTAGCACAAAGGAATTTTGGCTGTGCGCTTTCTCTCTTTCTGTCTGCATCTTCTTCTGTATTTCAAGGCCTGACTCTCTCTAACACTTTTATTTTGTCTCTTTGCTTTTCTCTCTTTCGGATTCTCCCTGCTCCCGTATTATAAGAGAGGGCAGTGTCTCTGTGTGAGGCTGTACAGCAGATAAATTAAGCGGGTTGAGAGACTGCCTCACCTCACACACTGCTCCATTCACTGCCTGCTACAGGCGACAAGATGGCCCCCTGATTAGCTGCATACTTCACTAACTGTTGAACTTGAGAGAGCTGCTGCTGTGTGTGTGTGTGTGTGTGTGTGTGTATGTGTGTTCTGTATTTTATGTGCAAAAAGTGTTACTGTGTTTGAATGCCAATGTGAGTTGGGTCTAGCTGAACACATTCCTGTGGGATAGGCTGCAGGTTGTGGTGTTTCCTGTTCTAACTGTGCTCTTAAGCGGTCACACCTCTCACACACACACACACACACACACACACACACACACACACACACACACACACACACACACACACACAAACACACACAC
>JBBKCR010000002.1:13199583-13210875 GCA_037577295.1 Ladigesia roloffi | reverse complement strand
CTCTCTCTCTCTCTCTCTCTCTTTCTCTTTCTCTCTCTCTCTCTCTCTCTCTCTCTCTCTCTCTCTCTCTCTCTCTCATCTGTACTGTAACTCAGTCATGAGGGAATGTCAGCAGGGCATCCTCATCTATTGTCCAGTGTTTACGTGGGTTGACTGTGATGAGTGATGGCTGGAACTTTGTGTGTGTGTGTGTGTGTGTGGTGTGTGGGTAATACAGAATTTTATATAGTGAAAGATACTCTCAGTAACAGCTGCCAGTGGAGCTGATCTGGAAGTGTTCATGTGGCATGATTTCCTGCTCGTGGAAAACTTTACTGTCTTTTCCTTTTTCTTGCTTTCTCTTATGCTTACACACACTCTCTGACACACATTCACTCGTTCCCAGTTTAAAAGCCAGAAATATTATTATAAATCCACTCACTGATGGAGCCATTTATTTGGTTTCTATTTAGATTTTTTCAGCACTTATATAACTGATGAAAACACTCAAGAAGCCTCTTAATCTACCTGTTACCTTTTGCTGCTCTCTCTCTGTCTCTCTCTCTCTCTGTCTCTCTTTCTTACTCTCTCTCTTTTTCTCTTTCTCTCTCTTTCTTTGCTCTCTCTCCCTGTCATTGCCCGCGGCTGTATGCAGTGAGGAATTCTCTTATCTTTATTGCTGTTAGTGCTGAATACTCCTGCTTGTCTCTGATTTACATCACTGACTTAACATGTGCACATTCCACCACATGACATAGCTAGTGACTTTATACATTTGGGTAAATAAATATTCAGTTAAATAAATACTGTACATATAAAGGGGTGTAAATAACAAAAATGTATTTTGTGTACTAATAACATATTCTAAGAATGTTATTTTAATAAAGTGTTCAAAATACTTCAAAACACTGAACATCAACACACCATAAGATGTATTGTTATTAAATATTCAGTACTTTGATCAGGTTGGGTTTCTGATGCAAAAAGCAGGGTCATGCAAAGAAATAATGACAGTCTACATAATGGTTTTAACTTTGTTTAAGATGGAAATGAATTGTATTGATATAATGCATTTTATTCAAGTGAAACTAGTGTACATATCACATACATTGAACTATGTGTATGTTCATCAGTATGATTTGATCTTATGGCTTTTTATAGTTTAGAGTATGTTTGTATTGAATATGGCAGATTGTTTTGTTTTGGTTTTTTATCTTAGCTATTTCCAGATTTACTGAACATTCTCATTTTTCTCCAATGGGTTTAAAATATATGATCAGTATATAGTTACTTAATTTAGATGCAATATAATTTTTTTTTACATAGTCTAAAAAAAGAATCTGTCATTATATTGTAGCAACAGCTAAAACAAACCTACTGCACTATGTAAGATGGCAGGCGAGGAGTGTAATGTCTCTCTCAGTGGCCCAGCCTGTCTTTGTCTCACCGTGGGGGGATGTGCTGCAGTAATGCTGCTCTCCAGCAGGGGGATTCTCTGCTTATCTCTGAATCCTGTCTGTTATAGGGTCAGCCAGGCAGTTGTAAACTTAAGAAAAATTCCTCTGGTCTATACACCCTATAAATATGAATTTATCTCTTAGTCTTTCATTATATTTGAACATATGAAACTGCTGTTTCATATGTTCAGAATCCGAAATAGAATCAGAAAACTTTATTTATCCCGGAGGAAATTGTTTAAATTATTTGGTCCCAGTGGAATTACTGAGTTTAAAGGAAAAATCCTAATTGGTGCATAAAGATTACAAATCATACTCAAAACTAATTTGTTTGTAAAATAAAATAAAATAAAATATTCTAAAAGGTTATGTTAAATGTTTGTCCTAGGTATAATTGTAATAGTATTTGTTTGAATAAATCAGAACTATTTCTATGACATATTTCTTTATCATCGTTAACAAGCATCTCAGACTATATAAGCGGAAACAGGGTAAACAGCACATTAGTGGAGCTGTTTAGGACCAGTTAACAGGACGTTTTTGGGAACGATGTAATCTATTGCTGCAGACAATTGCTTAAGCATCCTCTCATTTCCTTATGAGACTCGCCATGCTGCTTATAGGACTTATGGGAGACTGTATTCATGCTGAAGTACATGATTTTCTATTAAACCCACCTCCCTCTGTCAACAGAGCACTGAAGGAGTGCTCAGTGAGGGATGAAGCAAAGAACCAGTGTAATTTGCTGGGCCTGTCTCCACACTCTCCTCAGCTCCAACTGTGCAAACACACAGGTTGGCACGAGTAAGCCTTGTTAAACTATCCCACAGTCTATGGAAACAGGGCACTTTAGAGGAAAAGCTGTGCTTACAGTACAAACCTAGCAAATGCTGAGGCTTAGCAGGGTTAAGTGCTGTACAGCACTGTACACTCGAGTGCTGAGACACAGGGGATTCATCTTCAGCACACACACACACACTCAAAGAGGACATAGCCTACATGCAGCTAAGTCTCGAATCCCTCTCACTCTTAGACCTTAGAGCATTAGGAGCAGTAGCAGCATAATTTCACCAAAGAATTAACACAGTTTTCATGATGTCACTGTTAGAATTTAAACAAATTTTATAAAACATTTCAGCTAATATGACAAAAATTAAACAAACATGACATTGTTGATTCATAAGATGTAGAAATGAGGATCAAAAGATTGAGTTTGGTTTTGTCAACACATTTGCTTTAGAAGTCCCTCTAGTGAGCTTTTGGGGATTGATCTGAGGGCCGCTGGACTGAAAACAACAATAAGAATTGCTGTTAACTCCACCCTGACGATTCTCTGCTGGAAGATAAACTCTAACAAGAAGCACTGTTAATAATTCCTCTCAGACAGTACAGGGTGCAAATATATATGGCTTGTGTGTGTGCACACACAAGTGCATGCATGCATTGGTCATGTTGGAATAAACTTATTATGTTCAAGTTTGTTATCCACAGAAACCTTCACCATGAGCACCCACACCCCCAACTATAATGCGTTTGAATATACATACACACACACTCACACCAATAGGTTAATTGAGCACACTAAATTGCTCCTAGGTGTGACTGTGTGTGAGTGTGTGGCCCTGTGACGTGCTGGCGACTGTCCAGGGTGTTCCCCGCCTTCGCCCATATTAGCTGGGATAGGCTCCAGCCCCCCCCTAGACCCTGAGTGCGGTATAAAGGGGTAGAAAATGGATGGATGGATGGACACACTCACACTGCTTTGCACTCATATCACAATATAAAACTTGCACTTGTATACATATTTGCAAACACTGTGTGTGCATGATAATTTCAGTTTAACAGAGAGATTCAGATCATAGTGAAACAGTACCAAGACTAAAACTCTGCCAACTGTTTCTAAAATTGGTTTGTTTCAAATCCGCACCAAAATTTGCCAGTGAGGCGTAAATCTACAGTACAATGAATTTAGAGTTAATTTGACCTATAAGTCATGACACTCAACACAAGAACAAAAGGCACCTGATAGCAAAAAAGAAGATGTTCTCAGTGACGGGGATATTTTAAGGAAACTACAAAACCATTCAGGTCTACAGTCTTGATCTTCCTGCTTCTGAGGTCCTGAGACTTGAGGATTGCATTTTACTTCCATAATGTTTTGTATTATTTAAACATTAATTATGGGATGAAATGTTAAGAAGGTAAGGATTGGAATATAAAAATGACAAAAATTGAAGGCAACCTGGATAGACAAATACAATTGTTGCCTGATTTTGTCTCTAATAATCTAATTTCATCAGGAAGTAATCTTTACACACCCAAACACACAATGCCTGAAATTCTCCACATCCGTGTATCTATGACCATTATCTACCAATTAAATTGTGTGTGTCCTGCACATGCTGCTCTGTGCTGCATTGTGCTCTCTGACCAAATCACTGAACTCTTGCACACTCGTGGAAAAGACGGTCAGCTAGCGCACACTCGTTTGTCATGCTGCACGCTGACAGTAAAAGGTCATCGGCTCCCATCGCTGCAAGCCAGAAACAGCAGCCTCCATATCACCCAGGACTATGGATTTGTCTAAGACTTGGAAGATGAAGACACATACACACCCACAGCTTTATCTAATCTAGGCCAACTATCTGTGTGTCTACCTCCCAGGCAGATAAAAAAAATGGAGTAAATATGCATTTACAGTGTACTCTGTGTACGTGTATTCCTCTTCTTATGATTTGTCCTTAATGCAGAGTTTTAAATGAGGACTACAACCTTGAAAATCAATAATGCACATTTAGATTAGTGAGCAAAAGACACATGGCTATGTAAATGAGCTGACATTTTAATGCCCTCTGGTTCACCCCTGGCTGGCCTGCTTTCCTGTTTCTCCTCCTTTACTTCTGTATCAAAACCCTCTGAATGTCCTAATAAAGATCCATTCAAACAGCAAAAGGATACACTATCTGGCAAACTATGCACCCCCCACACATCCCAACACTCTCTGTCACTGACTCTCTGCTCACATTCATAAGAATGATTTCCAAGTTCAAGCACAGAGGGCCAAGAAAAATACCACCGCTTAGAAACCAGGTCAAGTGGTGAAAGGTACAAGATGAGGACTTCCGTCCATTTTGTTAAACACACATCTGGCTTCCTCACAATTTTCTGGGCATGAAGTGCTATTGGCTTTATTGTTTTATTATCTTACACTGTTTTATATTTTAGAAAATATGTGAATATGTGGAATATGTGTGTCAGATTAAGGACTTCTATTCCCTGTCCGCACAAGCCTTGTTCATGGGTCTGTAGTGCCTCTTCTGCAGTGTGCTGCACTCCACTCTGCTCTGCTGGGGATGGATGGGGGAGAAGGGAGGAAACAGGAGCTTACTGGCCCCCTCCTCCCTGGCTGGCATGATTTAGAGGAGGCTCGCTCTTCCTGCCATTATTTGTCCGATGAAGCAATGCTGCTTACTGAAGGAGCCGCCTGGTGCCATGACCCAAAGTGGCTGACCACACTGCTGCTTTCAGTTCAACATCACTCGGCCTACTGTTAACCCTCTGCATTCCTGCACTTACCCTAACACCTTACAGGGCTCAGAGTTGGGTATGTTGAAAGCTTAAGGTAAATAAAACATAATATAATATAAAAGAAACATGAAATAAGTGAATCCTATTTCTGGTCTCAAAGAGTGCTTCCTACGGATACTGGAAATTATACATAGTAGATACAAGTAATAGGTATTAGTTCGATTCCTTGTTTGTCTACATGTGTGATATGTCATTACAGCTTCCTGAGATGTCCATCTGCTAAATATGAATGATATTGCACATTAAGGAAAATTCTGCACAAGAGAGTTGGTAGTAATGAGGGGCAAAAGAATATTACCTTATGGGGAAAATAATGGTGGTGAAGGTTACAAACAAATCTCTCTGCTCTTTCACTTTTTTTACATCTCATCCCCACCCAATGCATATGTGCATGTGTACTGTGCTTTCTGACACCTTTCTATCATAGCCATCGTGACTTCTACAGCATTTTGTACAATTAGATCTTTTGTGCAATTGGACCAGACAGACCAGCTTTTGCATGAGCTTTGGGTGATCATGACCCTTTCTTTGGCCAATATGGTACACTTTTACTAAGCACTGCATACTGGAAACACACCACAAGACTTGCCATTTTTGAGATGCTCTGACCCAGTTGCATCACAATTGTGAAAGTTGCTCAGCACTTTTGACTTTTTATTCTGCTTCCAACACCGCAATTTCAAGAATTGAATGCTCACTTGCTGCCTAAAACTCCACCCATTGAAATTATATAATCACTCCACTTGGCTTCACATCTCAGTGGTTTTAATTATATTGCTGTTCAGTGTATACACACACTGACCCCACAATCATAAATAATATGTCATGAGTTATATGCAAACCAGTGCAAATACAACAACAATAAATAAGATTTTATATAATACAGATAGTGTTTACAAAAAAGCAGCTCTATGTCATGGTTATCCTTAACAATTGGCATGTGTATTATGTAAGTAATCATCTTTTAGGGGCAATGTGGTAAACTTAGAAATGGTGGGACAGTAAACACTGAGTATCAAAGCCAACCAACACTGCACCAATGAGTCCAACATCTGATGTCAATCAAATGAATGCATCATTTCATTGTGTACTAATATCAAGCTGTTTAGAGGATAGATCTTACCTTAATGGAGTAGGCATTGGTGTTGTTTATTATAACTAGAGTTCAGTCCTGTCAGTTTATGTGTGTGTCAGTGTGGGTGTGTGCAGCACTTACTTACAGAGGTGAAAAGAGGGTGAATCTGTCAGCCTGGGGCTGCTGTCAATTGTCGAACCTTAGACATGACCAGGTCATTAAGCTGACCTCTTCCCCTCTCCCTTGCTCTATCACCAGGTACTTATCTGCCTTGGAGACACTCGGACTCACTAACTGCCGGTCAGGGTGTACCTAGTGCTGTTACATCTGAACATGTACTGCATAATGGAGAAAAATCAAATGCAAATGTAATCATTTGATTGTGTACAGGCTAATTTGAGATATGCCTGAGATCAGATCAGTGAGCAATCTGGTATTAGCACATTCCGTAGCTCTCAGCTGATGAAGAAGTTAATACATGGTTTAGCTATTCTGGCTCTTAGAAATTTTAGCTGCTGACAAGACCTGGGTATAAAGGGTGGACGCTGATGTCTCTGAAACCACAACAACAGATGGTGTGACGTGGTTGGTGGGGTTTCAATTAGACATGTAAGCACGCACACACATGCCAGTTACTCTGACTGGTCACCAAGTCCTCGCTTGACTACAGCTCATCTCTTTGCTAACTGTTATGCCTTTGGCTTTGTGTTATGTTGACTTTTTTTTATGCCACAAAAACATTAGTAGCCATTTTGCATGTTGTAGGTGTTAGTAAATGCCATGTCAGCTTTTTTTCATAATCAAAATAGTTAGCAACTAAACAATTTTGTCAGCTAATCATTGCAGTGTTAGTTCTGTACTGTGACAGTCTGTGAAAAGATAGAACATGCTGTGAAATATCCCTTTTTCAGACTACAGATTAAACAATAAGGACCACCATGCCCCACATGCCATTAGTGTCTTTCCATTTCATTTCAAAGTGCATAGAGCATGGTGGCATTGAAATGAGAGTTTTAAGGAAGAGGACAAGGAACAGATCAAGAGGAAAAAAATAGGTTTTTTTCCCCTCCATGTAGTCCGGTGGGATGTAGAGCAGCAGCAAGCATACAGAGTAACATTCGGCCTGATAGAGGACAACATGTCACTGGAGACCCTCAGCTCAGCAGCACACACACACATGCACATTCGTGCTTCTTGGTCATGTGGAACTAGGCAGGGCTGTGTTTGTGTCCCGCAGGGGAAGGCTGTTAGGGCAAAACTACTACACTGGCACATTTTCACCAGCATACATTACCAAGGCTGTCGAACAACCCAAGCAGAATGTGTTTTGTGTGGGTATGTGTGGAGGCAGAGTGTACAGTGTTGCAGGAGGAGAGGAGAGGTGAGCTGTGGTGTTAATATAACCATATGCTGGCTGTTATCTGAATGAAAAGTAAAGACATCACCATGATCCATCTTCATTAGAGCATTTCCCTCTCCTTCCTGTACCTTAGCGATGATGTGCTGCAGAGGGGGGTCACATGCTAGGGCTCTTTTCTCCAACGCTTTCTATTCTTTTTCTGCTGCTCCTCATCCTTTTCACCATCTGCCCCCTGATCTTTTCCGTCACTTGGTCTCTCTGGTTTTCTTTTTCTGCTTGTCTCTCTCCCTTCGTTTCTCTCTTACCTATTTCACTATGTGTTTCTCTACAAGCAATATTCCTGGAATTATTATCTGTAGTATGCCCAGAGCCATTTAATACTATCCCTGTCTAAGTAGGTCTGTAATAACAAAACCAGCTGTACACTGTAGTGTTGTAATGGAGTGTTGTTACTGTCACTGAATGATTACATGTATATACAGACTTTGACCTCTAAATCTAGGCTGTGATGATTTGGAGGAGTTATGGAAATGCTACATCCTATACAAATCAAAATCATGTAGAAAATTAGACATTACAGGATCACCCCTGGTGGAACCACTCCATCTTGAATATTGTAAGCAGACAACCCTTTCCTCTTTAGCCCATTAGGAATGTGTTGCAGTGTGGTGGATTGTGCTATAGTGTTTGCGTGGGAGAGCTGCTGTTCAAGGGCATTACTGAAGACCTTTGCCCTCCTGCACCCCCTCAGAGTGATCCATCGTGGGCTGACACACATAGACTGAGACATTTAGTCCAGCACCAGGAAGCTACTGCTGTTCTCACATGTGCATTCATTCACAAACCACATGGACATACACTCTCACAAAAGCATGTTTTCCTCAGTGGACTGGCACTCGCACACAAAACAGTATTCTGCTCTGACATAACCCTTTGTCTACTAGAGCCCATATGATACAGAATTGTAGTCATCAGTTTTAGTTCCATATTTGAGAAGTTAGAAATTCTCAACGTTTGAAAAAATGAAATAGGGTCCAATTGTTTTGGTCAAATGTTAGCTAGCTTACTGATGTGCATAAACCAAAGAACTGTAATCCACTGTCTTAAATACTTTAAATACTGTAGTTGGACCTTTAAAATTGTTAAATAGCTCGTAATTTTTTCTGCTACAATATGGCTGATACAGATAATCCTGTGCAACCTTAATGCAGGCTCTGTTTTTGTATCTATGATGAATTCCTCAAAACGTTATAAGGAAAAAAAGTATGGAGAGGTAAAAATCTCTCTGTGTAAACACTTTCAGGTAAGTGCAGAGATGTAAAGGGTTTTATCTGTCTCATCAAGTGCTAACACTGAAGAGGCTAAACGCCACACTGACACCATAATTACATGATTTATGTCATTCTGCAGCCCACAGACTGCCATGGCACCTCTCATTCTGCTGATTCATGAGCAAAACTCCAACAGGGCTTCGGAAGGGCACATCAAAAGAATTACCTCGATTCATACAGCGATGTTTGTCTAAATAAATGAGAGGTGATCCATCTTAAAAGCAGTCGGTAAAGTTTGTTTCTCCTCTTCAGGCTCCTGCCAGTCTGAGGGATGAGTTTCATGGTAGTGGATGAGCTCAGTGTTGTGTTTGTGTAATTAACTGTAGGCAAAAATGTAACACATTATTTCCCTGCACCTTTGGTCTCTTTTCAGTTACTTGCAACAGGACCTTTGTTTCTTAATCATTCAAATGTAGTTTAAAGCCTTCAGGGGATGTCAATATACGTGTGCAGTCCAAAAATAAATCTGTGTTACAGCATGGCAGTTGCAGAAGTCACAGAGGAGCTTTTTTCTCAGCTATAGCAAGGCGTGTGTTGCTGCATGGTTAGGAGGCATCCATTAATTATAGTGCTCGTAGGAATTGCCTTGCCATGCTGCTGACTTACTGCCCTTCACTGCCTTCATTCTGAGGGGGTTTCGTTACCTACCATTTAGCACAGTTTACTTCAGCCAGGCCTCCGAAACAGAGGCCTGTGTGAGTGTGTATGTGATAAAGAGAGAGACAAAGAGACAGAGAGAGAATTATAATAAAGAGTTGAAAGCTGTGTATGTAAATGATGAGATAAAATAATTAATTTGATAGTGATGTGAAAAGGACAGTGGGGTGTGAAAGCAATTTCCAGACAAGGGTTCTATGGAACTACTCTGCCTGTAGTAAAGGCAGTACATAGTATCTTGAGGTGGGAATATACCGTCTGTGTGTTGCCTCCTGCCTGGCTGTATGACAGTATCTCTCAGTATCTGGACACAGTGCCTCCTTTGTCATCGATAATGTGTGTTTATCTGAGCCATACACGCTGCTCAGCTCCCCTCTGTGCATTCACCCGCTCACTTCTTTCCCTGTTCCACCTCACTCATCTACATTTGGAGATATTTCCCCCTGCTGGGACTTTATTCTGACAACAACTGTGTTCATGTCATTCTTTTCCATTGCATGTTGTGTATCCAGGGGAATGCTTTACATATCAAGTTGATAACTTACTTAAGCTGGATAACTTAAGTAAGAATTATTCAAAAAAACTCTGAGGATTGGGCACCATTCTGTGGTTGGACAAGCCAGGTCTGTGTGGCAAATCATTTTGTTGATTAGCCATTTAATTAAATAAACTTTTGATAATATACATTTTGCCCTGTGATTGATTTTCTTATTTGGACTACAAGGTAGTTAAGAAGTCAGAACAGAAATATATTCGCAAAAAAGCCTGTTGACCAAAGGCTTAATAATAAAAAATGTAAAAAGGTATAGGGACATAACAAGTGCATATACAAACAAGCATATTGCTGTAGGGACATTATGCTGGAATGGTGTGGGTTTACTGATCCCCATAGAGGGAAGGATTATTATGAATAATCTTTATACCATAGCTTTGCAGCCAACAAGATAATGTACACAGCCCTGTTGCTTAAAAATGCAGTAAAATTCAACTTTCAGTTCCAAGTATTTGATCATGCAACTAAAATACATAAAGTACAACATATCATATGCATTTATGCCTTTTGCCCAAGCAGTCTTCGGGGAGGGCCTAATTGTGATGGCTTGATGACTGGGTCAGAGCACCTCTAAAATAGGTGTGTTTCCAGCATGATGTGGATAGTACCTTCCAAAAGCAGTCCAAGAAAAACCACAGGTGAACCGGGAGCAGGCTCGTTGGCACTCATGGCTGTCTAATATGCATGGTGAGTGTGGTTTGATTTTACAGAAGTGCTAAAAGCATCTGCAGTGGAAGGAGGTGGTCTGATCTAAAGAATGACATTATTTGTTTAATTAATTATTTTCTACATCGTGAGGCAGTTGTGTATGTGTACATCTCTTTCCTGATTTATAAAATGTTTTGCTTGGAATCATCCCTGGTATTCATGTGGATGTAATTTCAACATCTACCAGTTACCTAAGCCTTGTTCCAGGCTATGTATCTACATCGTTGTGGTGTTAACTAATGGCAGTAGCCTCTTTCAGCAGGCTAATGTGTCCTGCCACACTAAGAAACAATGTTCTGGAATGGACCTGACAAAGAGTTTAAGTTGTTGACTTTGCCAACAAATTTTCCACATCTCATACAATAGCGCATCTGTAGGATATGGTGCACACCTTCAGAAGTCTTGTGGAGTTTATGCCTTGATAGGACAGAGCTAAGGTATACCTAGACACTACTAGGTAAGTGGTTATAGAGTAATAGTTAATTGGTATATATTTTAATACGGTTTTGCAATAAAATCTCCAAACACTATGGCTCACTTGTGTCATGGCCGTCATGTTAAATACACTATTATTTAACATGACG
>JBBKCR010000002.1:13186791-13197910 GCA_037577295.1 Ladigesia roloffi | reverse complement strand
TGTGTGTGTGTGTGTGTGTGTGTGTGTGTGTGTGTGTGTGTGTGTGTGTGTGTGTGTGTGTGTGTGTGTGTAGAGGAAGTCAATCAGTGATGGTAGTGAAATGTCCTGCATCAGCGTGGGCACTGCCCTGATGCCTGTGGGCAGTGTGTGTGTTTTGTGTGGTGTGTGTGTGTGAGCACACACAGACAAATCGATGTCTCTTTTCGATACACTCACACACCCAGCCCTGCCTTTCTGACGACACGCCACACACACACAAACACAGACGAGCACGCACCCACCAACTGGCGTTCAAACACACACACACACACATGCACACACACACACACACCGCTAATCAGAGGCTGAGAAGTGTGAATGCTGGCGCAGAATGGATGCCACCACTTCACGTCGTCAGATTGTAGCAGGAGAGCTGGGGAGAACGTAGCGCCGGCGCGTTTCCTCCTCCGCAGCGGACCCAGCGCTCCAATGAGGAGAGATCATCAAAGTTGATTTTTCTTCTCTGCAAAATCCACGCTTGGATTCCTTCCTTTAGGTTCAGGCAGAGAGGAGCCCCAGCATCTCGGCATGGCTTTCTTCCCTTTCGGAACTATTACTGGAACTGAGGCAAGCTTTATCTCAGCGTGTCTTCCGTTTATTTGTTTGTTGTTTTTATCACTGTTCGTGCTTGTTAGCCGCTCTGCTTCAGTAAGAGGGAGAGAGGGGGAGAGAGAGAGAGAGAGAGGGAGAAAGAGAGAGGGAGAGAATGTCTCTGGAGGGTTTCTCATATACGGTCTATCTCCAGATTTAAAAAAGCCACGTATTCTGAGGCTCATCCAAGAAGAGACTATAGGATTTGATGTTCCTCGCCTGAATTCTAGGCGTGGAGAAGAGCTGTGTGTTTTTGTCAGCATGTTCGTTTGATTTGATAGCGTCCTGAATGTGCTGCTTAGGGTTTTCTTAGAGGGAGATTTCTCTACAAGGTCGATCAATATCCAAGTAATGAAATAAGCATTCGACAATAGAGCGTTGCAGAAAGAATAAGCGAGTGTGAGAGTGTGAGAGTGTAAGCCGTGTCCGGTGGTGGTCACTGTTGAGAGGTTCTCACTGAGGCTGATGTGTGGGCAGGCGCTGGACAGGCCTGTGGGGGGAAACACAGAGAACGGAGAACATCTCTCTTTTCTTTTCTGCCCATCTGGTCTCTCATCCGACAACATAGACTGAGTCTGACTCTCCCTTTCTCTCTGTTTGTTTCTCTCTCTCTCTTTGTTTCTCCCTCTCTCTCTATTCCTTTCTCTCTCTCTTTCTGTCTCTCTCTCTCTCTTTCTTTCTCTCTCGCTTCCATTCTCTCTCTCTCTCTCTCTCTTTTGCTCTCATTCCTTTCTTTCTCTCTTTCTCTCTCTCATTCCTTTCTCTCTCTCTCTCTTTCATTCTTTTTTCTCTCTCTGTCTCTCTCTCTGTTTCTCTCTCTCTCTGTTTCTCTCTCTCTCTCTCTCAGTTTCTCTCTCTCTGTTTCTCTCTCTCTCTTTCTCTCTCTCTCTTACTCTCTCTCCCTTTCTATTCCCCTCCTTTTCTGTCTCTTCATCGCTCTTCCTCAGCTATCCATACCTCTCATTTTCTCATCATCCTTTCATATTTCTCTACTATGTCCATTGTGCTCTTCTCTCCCACCTTCCCTATCTGAATATCTCTATCATACACTCTCTTACTTTTATCTCTTTCTCTCTCCCTCTCACTCCGTGAGAGGCAAAATGGCTATGGCAGTTCTCATCGTGCAGACTGGCACTGGGCTGATGGTTTTTGTAAGGACAATGCCATACGTGTGTCAACCACCCAACAAATAACTTGAGTCATTTTTTCTTGCGCTATTGCACATCCAGCCACAGACCCATTATTCCACCTACTGCGCAGGAGCAGGGCATAAAGAGCAGCCTGGGAGGAGAAAACAGACGGAGAGAAAAAAAGAAGGTAGAGAGTGGGGGATGGGAGAGGAGGAGAGAGTGTGGAAATGAACGAAAAAGTGGCAGACTCAGCTTTTTTGGGGGAAGATGCACAGCCATCTGTGTATAGACAGGCAGGCGTCTGGATGTCATTTGTCCAGTGCAGTGCATGATGTGGCGGTGTGTGAGTGGCACTGGCAGCAGCGCAGATGCATGATGTATGAGTTTCTACAGTGGCATGATTAGAGCACGGTGCTAGGGAGCCATGTTCCTCACCTCATCAGTTTCACAGCCTGGCCCACACACCGCAAACCGCAAAACCACACACAGAAACCACACACTGCAGGAGTTGCACAGCTCACCCCACACACATAACAGCATCCGTAATATTACACAGCAGCCTGACCAGATCAATCGAGGCATAAGCAGAAAATTGGAATTTTAATGGAGTGCCTGGGAACACAAATTAAAAAGAATGATTATATTTTTGACGAAATGTGTAAAAAGATTCACCCTTGATAGTGTTTAATAATGTATTTGCTAGAACAGTTAAAACTAGATTATATATATGTATATATTATGTGTGTGGGTGAGAAAGAGAGAGAGAGAGAGAGAGAGAAAGAGATGGAGGGAGGGAGAGAGAGAGATGGAGGGAGGGAGAGAGAGAGTGAGATTTCTGTGTGTTTCATTGTCCTGCCCAGTGGAGCTAAAATGATCATCTCTGGGCCGGCAGGTGATAAATAACATTCCCCATTATGATTAATACAGCTCACCAGAGAGAGAGAGAGAGAGAAAGTGGGAAAGAGCAAACAAACTTGAATAGAGCAACACAACTGTCAGACAACGGGAGATAATTGTTGTGGGTACCATGGAAACTGAAACAAGAAGAAAGAACAAGATGGAGTGAGATGGGGAAAAGAGTCTGAAACCTGACTGGAGCATCCCAAGGTCCACCCACCACCCCTAACTCTGTCCTGTCTGTGCGTGTCCTTTGAGAGTTCATTACACACCACTGTACTCACATAGCCCTTCCTTATCCTTTATTGCCCCTTTAAACCCTCACACACATATAAAGAGACAGAGTTACAGCACAATAAAGCACTTTTTATATACAATGTATTCATAGTAAACATAAATTAATGTTGCTTGTTATCTGTGCTGTTTTGTTGTTCCCTGAGTCTGTCCTATATTATTTCTTTGGCCTACATTTTTTAATGTGAGTAAATATGGTCTTTGGTTAGCTCTTATTTTTATTTAAGTTACATAAATGATGAATGCAAGGCGTTCTGTTATCAACTGTCCTTTAAACACTCACCACCTCCGACTTCATCATGATCTTTCTTTATCTGTTGCCTCTTTCTTCTGTTTTGATTGGCTTCAGGTATCAGACTGACGATTGATGGGAGCTATCTTGCCCAGTCATAGTTGAGCCTTGCGGTGACCCTGATGTCTGGTCCAGAGAATGACCTCTACAGAGTTGAGACTGTGGTCAGCCAGGCCCATAATGACTTCACAGCTTATGGGTAAATATGAGTGATTGGTAATTGAGCTGAGTGTGTGAGTGGGAGACCAAAGCTGTCAGAGTCTACAGGCCAAGCTTTGTGCTGTGGGCAGCGTTGGCCAGTGTCACACAGAGGGCAATGTTGTGGCAGCATGACATGGAGGAACCTCCAGGGTTAAGTGGTGTCAGGATACATGGGCAGATGTTTTGCCTGTAGGCTAGACCTGAACTCCAACTCCCAACCTCAAACTCTGTGTGCAAATGTTCTTCCAGGAAAGAAGATCACCATCAATAGAGACAGTGCTGATTTCTGTCAAAGCTTAGTATTCTTTTGGTGGCAAGTGCTTGATATGTGAGATACTGGGTAAAAAAAAATAAGTACGCTTATATTACATGAGAAAAAATATGTGTACATTAGGAAATAATTGAACATAAAGATATGCAGACCATAGCACTCCATTGACACTCTTGATGAACTTCCTTCCCCTCAGTATTCCTATGTCACATCAAATTGACAGCAGCTAGGACCCAACTATCCTGAACTACTGTGTACCATACTCACAGAGCTGGATCCTTTAGGGTCTAGCAAAAAGAAGACAATTTTTTTTTTCATTTAAAACTGCTATGTGCCTCATGGGCTGGAGTAGATGTAGAGTTATATGATTGTGAGTGTGTGTGTGTGTGTGTATGTGCATGCGGTATGTGTGTGTGTGTGTATGTTAGAGGGTCTCATAGACCCCACAGTAGAGTCTTTGTACTACATCAAAGCAGAGGAAGTTCTCAGAGTTCCCCACTGTACAGTTTGAGCACAGCTCAGCCCTTTTGCTGCTCTTTCAAGTCCAGATTGAGGGTGGAAAAGAGGAGACAATGTAGCCTGTGCTCCTTTAACCCCAACATGGCTTACACTCATTTGTCTGTGTTGAAGCACTTTAGGATGATGATGTCCAATCAGTTAGTGCTATAGTCCTGCTGTGTGTAGTAACAGCTGACCCTGGCTTGCCTTCCATGGCTCAGAACATGAGGGTTCCATTTTCACCAACACTCAAATATGTCTGCCCGGCTGCATCCGTGATAAAAACCAGGGCATCCAAGGACAACAACCTTAGCTGTAATAGCCCAACTAAGAAGAGTAAGCTGTTTTCGTAGCAGAATCTACTGGGGCTAATGCACCATAAGAATTAAAGGTGTCTTAAATTCCAGTAACGTAAGCAGGTAATATTTTTGGCCTTTTTCAGAACTGATTTGTGTTTTTAGTAGGGTAATAATTTACACATCATCTCAGTCTTATTCAGCTATAAACAGAGAGGGGGGAAACAAAACAACAACATGGCCAGTCTAGACACAAAGGAATTCAAAGAGTGGCAACTCCAACAGAGAAAGTTTCACCAGCCGCTTGTATGCAATGTCAGGAGATACTTCCGTGTGGATCTTAGAATGTCTGCTCAATCAGAGATGCAGCTTAAAATAAAAACAATGAAGAGAGAGAGAAGAACAAGAAAAGGTGTAAGGGAGAGATGCCCTGCTCAGCATGAGCAGTGGTGGGTAAAGTAAGTCGTGCAATGGAGAGTTATTTGGGTGCAGTGGTGGAGGACATATCAGCTGCTGGCATTTTTGTAACTACATTAAACAAACCCTCAGAAGGCCCCAATGATGCATGCAATCTTAATTTTTATTACCTCAATTTATTATAGACTCCCCCAGCTAATGACAGATCCAACTGTCATTAACAGATTAATTATAATTTCCCCTTGTGTGTGCACTCAGACTGTGAATGTGTCTGTGGGTGCTGTTTGTGTGCGTGTGTGTGTGTGTGAGTGTGTGTGTGTGGGCTATAGGCTATAATAACAATGTTTGAATCAATGTTTGACAAACATTGTGCCTCAGAGATTCTAAATTGCATACTAATTAAAAGAAGAGTAAATCTAATGTAAAAGTAAGGTGCAGGATATTTTTCCTTCTCCATGGAGTTTTTGATGCAAACAAAATCAGGCATCTAAACACTACTTCTCATGCTTTAACTACTGTGTCACAGAGAGTGTGGCTTAATTTCTTCTGCCATGTTCTGTACTGGAGCGTTAATTTTTCATTTAGTTCTGCCCAGTGAAATATGTTTGGGATTATGGTGGGGGATTCTGCCAAATTGTACATCATTGTAGTTCATTTTTTAATGATTTGTGTCATGATGCACATTTTTCTGACATTTGCTGGAACAGCAAAAATGTGTCAGTCAATTGCAATTCCAGATCATAAAAGACCAAATGAAAATTACTGCAGTCTCTGTTTATGCTGCTGTTTTATTTCAAAATGTAATAATGTTATAAAACACCCCTATCACTAAACCTCCTTGTTTCTTTAAAGCTATGCAGCTACATTGTGTACAGGCTTTCTATAATTGGCCTAAAAAACAGAATTGTCTTTTTATGATGCATGCAGAATATATCCATGATACACGTATTCAAAAATTGCATTATAAATTGCTAAATTATGAGCACCATATATGTTTGTGTTTATGGCATTTAGCAGACACTCCAGAGCAACCTACATCAGTTCTTAACTAGTCTAAATCTGTTCTTTATACCTGTAAAGCTACACTTAAATCAACACCTGCTTATAACCAAGTTACTGCCAGGAAAAACAAAGTGCCCATTGTTTTTATTAAATATGTAGAAAAAGATGTATAAGAAATAAACAACAGAACTGGTTAATCACCAAAGTGCTCCTCGAAGAAGTGGGTCTTCAGATGGCATATGAGGACAGTGAGGGATTTAACAGATCTGACTGTAAGAGGGAGTTTGTTCCACCACTGTGGGCCCAAAACTGAAAAGTGTCTTGATGCATGTTGTCCTTATCTTTTCAGCAACAGAGTTTCCAGACACACAATGCTTGATGCTCTGAGAGAACAAGAAGTGACATGCTGCTTGATCGGTTCCAATAAGTAAGGCAATGCGAGTCTGCTCTTGGTCTTGAAGGCAAATGTTAAGGTTTTTAACTTAATGCAAGGGGCCATAGGGAGCCAGTGTAATATCCATAGTAGAGGCATGATGTGCAAGGATTTAGGAACATTGAATAATAACCTTAGATGCAGAAAAGTCAAGAAGAATCAGAGCAGAAGACAGGGTGGCTGATCTAGTTGCATGAAGTTCTTCGGAGATTAATAGAAGGGCAGTTTCAGTATAGTGCACAGCCTTGAACCTGGACTGGTGAGGGTCCTGAAGCCTGTTTTGAGAAAAATGTTAAGTTTGTTATGAACAGCACATTTCAGGACTTTGGAAAGGAAGGAGAGAAAATATGCAGATTTCAGATGTTAAAATTTGAGGAGTCCAGCGTAGGTTACTTCAGAATTGATGTGAAAACTGCCGAATTTGAGGATAAAGGTGATATGCGGGATTAGATTCGAGAATATCATCTGGAACGTAATCGATGAGATAGGGTCAAGCACAAACATGGTGGGTTTGCTGGACTTCAGGAACAATGACACATCCTTAAGTAATAATCCAAGAAACTGGGCAATATTGGTTGGTCTCAAACTGGCAGTGGGCTTGATGATTGGTATTAGGGACCTGCTAATGTCATCAATATTCTCATTAAAGTTCATACCGAATTATTCTGGTGAAAGTTGGAAAAACAGGGAAAGATGCGATTTAAAGAGTGATTAAAAAGTGGCAAAAGCTTGCGGAGTTGGATGCTAATTCTTCAAACTTTGTTCTCTAAAAGAAAGAATAAGCCAAAAGCTCCACACATGGCAATTTCGATTTCATGTTGCATTGATACAAGTTTAGTGCTCAAAGAAAAACCATTGTGCCAACCATCCTCTGTCTGTTTATATTCTGGGTTTTTCTTACAAAATCCATTATATGAAGATCATTCTAAAGTAAAATACTAAAAATATTATATCATGAATAATGCCATCTTCTTAAGGAAATTAATAATGTGTTTTAAATTATACATCAGCTGTTGTTCTTTTCAAATCTCTCAAAAACATGATCTCAGATATATCTGAAGCATTTTGGAATAAAACTTCCCTTCCTCTCTGTCTCTCTTACTCTTTCTATTTCCCCCGCTCATTTCCCTCACTCTTCATCCCTGCAGACCTTCTTAGAGCTGAAACAGAGCTGCTTTATCTTGTGGCTTTGTAGAGCTGCTTTATCCTTTGTGTCATGCAGTCCAAACTGGAAGGCCTCCTGACAGTGGGAGCAAAGAGCAGAGAGGGCTAGAGACGTGTCCTCTTCTTCACCTACTCATGGGCCTCTGGCTTCAATAGCTCACCTATGCTGACCCCATCAAACTGCAGTGAGGAACCAGAGTTCCTCTCTTTTCCCTGAAGCCCACATCTGAACCTGCAGCTTCATACGATACAGTGCACATTCTGACCACATACCATAAGAGAGATCACATTTTACAGAGTGGACTATAAATCACCACCAGCAAGACAGGGTGTACAGCCGAGGTAGAACTGTCTCACTCGATTAGAATATCTCAGCTGCATCAGGTAGCTTTTACTCACAGGAGAAAATATATCATTCAGAAGGTTTATTTATTTATTTTAACCTTTAGCTGAAATATGTTGTTTTCTGTTTTCTGAGTTTAGCATGCACATAGAGATGAACACAACAAGCTTCAGTACACATGTGTTTACATGTTGGGTTGTTGCTGTAGGTTCGCAGATCTAGTGTAAATTTTCACTGAGTTTAGACCACTATTGAGACCACTATTTTTCAATAGAATTTCTGAAACTATTCTTCTTCGCTGCAATTTACCACTGCAGCTTTCATGGAACCCTTCCATGTTTGAAAAAGTTTCCACTGACCACATACTCTATATACATATTACATTCTGCATTGCACTAAAAACCAGCAAGACTTGTTTGTGTGTTATATTTCATTTTGTCTATAACAACTTATCAAATCTATTATAGAAAAGTTAGGAATCCCCTAATTTTAACCCCTATTTGGTCAACAGACCCCCACTTTGAAATCCAGGTATATAGACTGTAATTGTTTATTGGGGTCAAAGCCTTATACTGATATAGGCTTTTATGAGGATATAGACTTTTTAGAGTCTTTGTGCTAGACCAAAGTGACTGATGCATTTGGATCTGTTGTAGTGAAGTATCTGATAGATTGGCTCCTGAATGTTATAGCAAAATTAGTGATAGATTTTGCTTTCCTGGTCTTGTGCAGATGATTGATTGGACAGTGAATGTTGCAGCGAAACAGGTAAGATGCGAGCCTAGCACAGTGACAGAGGCTTGACAGAACTGGCCCAGGTCCTCGCAGGCTTCATTGAAAGAGAAAAAGAGAGAGTAGAGAGATAGAAAGTAAGAGAGCAGAAGAACACCTGGGTAGAAGTGGTTCTGGGGATCATCCAGAACCAGGCGCTCGTGCAATACCGCAATATTTTTCCACTCGCTCCCACACTGAGCAGCACTCTCCTAGGTCACCTGCAGCCAGACACACACTGGGAGGCTTGCTCGTGGCACAGATACACAACACACTTTATTAGGTCTGTTAAAACATAGAGGTGACCTGCTCTCAGTGCCACTCTAACACGCTAAATATATGAAACTTTATTCTCACCAAAAAAGAGTTACAGTTTAATGTTTGAACCATTACACAGTTCCTTCTAAAAAATATCGACAATTCTCGCATGTGTCATGTCATGCTGAATATGCTTGATTAAGAGTGCTAGTAGAATAAGCTTGTTATGAAATATTAAATAGGAGTGTCTGGCAAAGCAATAAAAGGGCAGTAGGAGAGTGTGACAGGCTGAGGTGGAGGATATATATGCTTCTGGCCCCAAATGAACACACTGAGACTAATACTGCTGAGCTTCATGTTTCATTTATGTGCCCACACTCACTACGGGGTGGGGAGGGTGTATTGAGGTTCATTAAAGATTAATTAAGACAAATGCAGAGACAACATTCACCTCCAGCCGCTTCACTGATCCAAACACCTCACACACACACACACACACACACACACACCTTTTCATAAAGGCATGGGTTTAGAAATAAGAGAGCTCTTGGTCTTGAAGGCAAATGTTAAGGTTTTTAACTTAATGCAAGTGGTCACAGGGAGCCAGTGTAATATCCGTAGTAGAGGCATGGTGTGCAAATATTTAGGAACATTGAATAATAACCTTAGATGCATAAAAGAAGAATCAGAGCAGAAGACAGGTTCGCTGATCTAGTTGCATGAAGTTCTTCAGAGATGGATAGAAGGGCGGTTTCAGTATAGTGCACAGCCTTGAACCTGGGCTGGTGAGTGTCCTGAAGCCTGTTTTGAGAAAGATGTTAAGTTTGTTATGAACAGCAATGGCATGGGTTTAGAAAGAAGAGAGTTGAGAAGGATTGAGGGGGAAAACACAATTGGTAAGAATTGGAATTGAAGTATATATATAGATTTTTTTTTTAGTACTTGTCCGGGAAAAAAAATACATATTAATGGACTTATATATAAGAACTTATTCAAAGGATATATATATAAATATATATATACCCCTCACCCCCACCCCACCCACACATTTAAAACATTCACCAAGTGAAGCAAGGGGTTGGTGAATGTTTTAAATGCAGAGGAGTAATTTCGTGCAGTTCACAATGTGTGCAGTGGTGTGTCCACGTATGACTGATTGATCACTTTCATTTTTAGATACTCCTTCCCCCTTCAGGTGTACATTCAGAGTTTGAACGCAGTATTATGAATTTTACTCCAATACAAAAATGAATACGATATGAATAGTGCCCGCTTTGTACACCCCTTATATATATATATATATGCTTTCCCTATTGTTATGCAACAAGTAACAGTTTGTGCCTTTGCTTGTGGCAGGTGCCACTGTAACTTTTAACTGGAAGAAGGTGCCATATGCAGGCAAAACAAAACAATTTTTCATTATTTTGTGATTATCTGTGGATTTTTTCTTGTGGAATTTATATTGTGAGGGTGCATGAAATTTCAGGAGGGCCTTATACCTTAAATCAGAAAGCATAGTGCATTGATGTATTTCTGGCTGAAACACAGTATCAAGGAGGATCTCTGAGCTGAGAATTTTATTTTGAAGACAAGTGGGGGGCAAACGGAGGGAAAAATGAAACATGTAGATTTTCCCCCACCCACCGATACATGAAGATGTAACTAAAAAATAAAAGACAGAAAAGGTGGTAAAACTGTCATTCTAATTTGATAAATGGTTGTAGGAAACTAAACTTTTCTTTTAAATAATATGATAATTAGTATGACCGGAAACATCTTTATTTCAATTTGAGTTTAAAATATATTTAGTGAAAGTGATCCTGTGGCCAAAAACAGACATATAGCAAATGATGGCAGAACTAAAGTCAGACACACTGCAGAATAATGACACTTAGAATGACAACTTTAGTGCTTATTATCAAATGTGAGTGTGTTGCAGAGTGGTTTTTCCTTTGCTGATGTCTTAAGAAATGTTAGAAAGCACTGAATTTTATATATTTTTTAATTAGTCAACCTGGCATTATCAAAAAGAAACACTAGAGCTGCTTTTCCATGTGTCAGTTTTTACACCAAATGATCTTTCATTCCATTTTGAACAAACCCCAAACTGCACAAAACCATGGAAACCAGGAATTGCTCTGCCCTGAGAGAGAGAGAGAGAGAGAGAGAGAGAGAGAGAGAGAGAGAGAGAGAGAGAGAGCAAGAGAGAGAGAGAGAGAGAG
>JBBKCR010000002.1:13164546-13176271 GCA_037577295.1 Ladigesia roloffi | reverse complement strand
AACCCTAACCACCCAGAGAGAACTAACCCTAACCACCCAGAGAGAACTAACCCTAACCCTAACCACCCAGAGAGAACTAACCCTAACCACCCAGAGAGTGTGTGGCAGTTGGTTCCACACTGTTGGAGTGACATCAGTTTAGGGTGAAAGGACCTAAAGGAACGTTTTTGCTGCAGAAGATTTTCTCTGTGACTGTGCAGGTCTGAGCAGAGATATGTGTTTAAGTACATGGACAGGTGAATGTGTGTGCTCTGTATGTGTGTGTGTGTGTGTGTGTGTGTGTGTGTGTGTGTGTGTGTGTGTGTGTGTGTGTGTGTGTGTGCACGCATGCATAATGATCAAAATACAACATACTGAAACTGTGAATGTATCAATGCAGTTTAACTAAGAATTGATTATATAAGAAATCTTCTTAATTCTTTACAATAAGTCTCATGGAAAAATTGCTGCATCATTAAAATCCCAACACAGCTAGACACTGCTATGTGTCATGCACAGATAAATAATGACCAAGTACCTAAACCTTATATCTTAATAAACTATGTACTTAGGGTAACTTTGCATGCTTTATGGGCATGTTATTTAGTCCTGCTGTGCAATATCCAAATGCATACTTACCGATGAAGTTCCATGTTCAAATAATGTTAATAAATGTTTTTAATTTTCACCATGTGTGTGCCCGCGTGCGTACGTGTGTGCATTTATGTGAGTGTAAGTACAGGTTTGTATCTCCATTAAGTGCTTGAGTCAACTGAGATTAAGCAATCAGTTCCCACTCTTGGGATGCCATACCACAACCTCATAGACTCATCAGGCATTTTGTGTGACTGTAACATGGATCATAATGGACTCTACACACCACCTTTAATTACCCATACAGTTCCCACTATTTGGGTAACCACTGCTATTGCTTGAAAAAGTAGAATCTCTCTCTCTGTCTCTCTCTCTCTCTCTCTCTCTTTCTCTTTCTCTGTCTCTCTCTCCCCCGCTATCTCACTCTGTGTGTCTTTTTATTAAATGTATGTTTATTGTCACTGTTGGAAACTCTTATCTCCATAAACATATTTTTTAAGTAACTGTGGGCCATTTCTGTCCATACATTGTATTATTAAACCTAAATTCTGAATTTGTTAGGCCCTAATTATTATTGGTGTACTTTCATGTATAAATGCTGTTTGAGTGATTGGAAAAGAAGCTAGGAGCTACCTGGCTAGGCCAGCGAGCATGAAAAAGATTTGCCTCAGTTGAACATTTATACTAAGCCACTCTCACATGCTTATGGTGTCTCCAGCTTGTGCTAAGTTGTTTAATTACCCTTTTTTACACCCCCATTCATTGTAAAGTTTAAACCTAAACTCATGAATGGAGCTGTCCGCTGGCCATTTTTCATATCTAATGGTCACGGGCTACTTTACTGGAATAATGTGTCTGGTATTACAAATGAAAATCACAGGGAATCATTCTTTATCTTGCGGACAGATTAAATTCTGAATCCTGTTACTGTAATAGGCACACTTGTAGCTTTACATAAATTAAGGCCCTAATTATGTTAGATACTATTTTAAACAAAATAACACACTTCTCTGAATCTATAGTTGTAATTTATAGTAAAGCCAAGTTCATTTTCCAGAATAATCCATTACTCACTATGGTGGAGGGCTAATATGATGACTGTAAAACCAAAAGAGACTGGATCTCTCTCATCAGAGGACGCAGTGCAGGAGAAGATAAATGAAGATGCGTTTTATTCCGTCATAATTTCCCTGGGAAAATGCTATAAAGGATGTCCATATGGATATGAGTGAGAAATAGGGGGATGTGTGAGGTATTTGTGTGAGGAGCGGTATAGACATTGCTGCAGTAATTGATGGCAGCTTTCCCGTGTGATCAGTTTGTCTGTCAGTTTGTAGGAGGTGGCGAGAGAGGGATGGGGCAGACTCTGAGGAAAGGAGCCAGCACATCACGTTTGCTAGGTTAAATCTCCTAATGATAAGTATAAATCAACTACTCCTGAGCTGAATGCAATCTGAAGGTTTTGTGTATCTTGAAAGAAAATGATAGGAATGTCACATTCAGTATAGCGAAACTCCATGCCTGCTGCTTTATAAAAAGTAGAATTACTATACATGACGCTAATACAAGTTAAATGCTTAGGGTTTCTTACTTGCTAATAGTGAAGGTGGTAGTATAATATAATATTACTTTGTTTGTGCCTACTGTAGGATTCCTTTTAAGTGCTACGTTGATATGTTGTGCAGGCTCAGCATTTCAGCCATGCAGAATCAGAAAGGTTGTACATGGCAAATATCACCATTTCATTTTTTAAATATATTATAACCAGGAAATGGCACAAATTCTAAAAATGTACTGTGTGGTGTGTATAAATATTTTATTTCCGTTTTATCCTGCATAATTTGAGTAACAAACCATTGCAGACATTATCTTTGGCCCTAGTGATCGCTTCTTGTTTTTGATTAACCAGGTAAATACTCCTGTAATACAAAATATTGTCAATTTGGTTTAAAGGAGTTGAGGTATAAATTAATGATCAGATATTTATAGACATTCTTTACACCACTCAAACATGTTTAAACCCTTCATGCCCTGAACTCTCAGGTCCAGACTTTTGTTATACAGTTCTATAACTTACGTGTAATGCTGCCATTTGGCATTGTTTTCCATGTAGTTAATTTAAGGTGTTATAAGCTTGGATTTTTTGTGAATACAATAGGCTAAGCTGAGTTCTTATTAATTCCTTTTAAAAGGTACATTTTCAACAGTTCTGTAGATTTAATTTATGTTTAGCACTCCATTTCCTAATGTAGACGTAGTCGTACATTAATTTATTTGGAATTTTGAAGCATTTGTAAATAAATTTCTCCCTGAACAGGTATAAATTATATGGGGTTACTCACAAGGTAATCTCATTTATACTTCTTTGAAGTTGTGGATCTTCTTTTTTTATAATAAGTGAAATCAATAGTATCTAAGGCCTCCAAGTTTATATATATATATATATATATATATATAAATGTGTCTTAATACATTGCCGCCTTTTTTTCTTTTGTATTTAATGCCTCCTGGTTATAAAATCCCCATTTTTTGGTTTACAGAGATGTTAGTGCTAAGCAGAATCATTTTTCACTAAATGTTTAAACAATATACTTGTAAAGTGTAAACAAAAGAGGATCCTCTTCATGATGCCTTAAATGTTGGTTTCATTGTGTACTACATTGTTCTCAAACTGGTACAACTATGGAGTATTATAGCAACATGCAACACTCCAAGTAGCTTAATGATAATAGGGTTGCTTTAAAAAGAATGTTAATAAATAAAAGTGTGATGTTCTGGATCACATGGTGAGCTAGTCATCCTTGCATTGAGGTAATTATCTTTATCAGAGGTGACAAGTGGTATAGTAGGATGCTGCCTTCTAATAGCCATTAGCTGAGCTTTTGGCAGCCTGGCGCCTGTGCACTCACTCCAACATTATTAATGGTAATGGAGATCCACATATAAGAAAATGCTATACACTTGTCTAAAATGATGACTTACAAGATACTCCTTTTTCTTTTTTGTATTATGTTTTTCCTTAAATGTGTTAATGAGAAAATAAAATGATGGATAAGAAGGAATAGTTAATCTGACAATGATCTGAGTGTCAAAGAAAACTTGCATGATAGTAAGAAGTTTTTGCATTATACATTTGTATGACATAATGCATATATTCTAGTACTAATACATGAATAATGGTTTTATTAGCAATGGGAAAAAAACAAACATATGTTTTAATGTAGTTTCATGTGTGTATGGAGTTAAAGATCATGAAATCAGTTTTTCGATCCATAACAACACATACATATACACACGTTCTAATATTACACATCATTACATACTATCGACAAATATTCACATTTTTGTCTTTATTATGCCCATTTTTGGTGCATATGTGCAGCACAAGTTTATGGTTCATCACAATTCAGTTCACCTACAGACTGAAATTTTGCTTTGAATCATTGTAAACAAGACTATTGAAAATCCTTGCAAAAGTGCCTATTGGAAAAAAACATTTAAAACTCTTGAAAACAAAGCGAGTATTTCTTAAATACGCGTAATTTACATTAACTTTTAAAATCACCCAAAACCCCATCTGATGCACGTGGTATCGACGGGGTGAACATTAAAAAGTCACAATGATAAAGCAATAATATGTAGTTTAATAAGGCAATTTAAATTAGTTTAAGACAGTCCGTCCTTTAAAAGGCGCGCGAGCGAGTAATGATTGATCACTTTCTGTTTTACGCAGAAATGTGTGAAGGAGTTGAATTCAAGCGTTGAGGCATTTTTGTTGGCGCCAACGCGCGCAGGAGGAACTGTGCGCCTGGCAGGGAGTCCGGGCCGGCAGGTCCTCCTTTTCTCTCCTTTTCAACTTCATCCGTCTGTTCAGGAACCAGGTCTTCACCTGCGTCTCGCTTAGGCGTGCGCTCTTCGCTATCTCGGTCCTCCTGCACCAGCTGATATATTTGTTGAAATGTAATTCTTTCTCCAGTTCCGTCAGCTGCTTGGTGGTGAAACTTGTGCGCACTGTTGCAGCTGCAGGAGCAACCCTGTATAGCTCGCAAGCCAGTGAACATTCTGTATAAAAAAGAAAGAATAAAAGAAAGAAGGTGGAGATTAGTCAGATGTAAGCCACGGCTTAGCGTGTTTCAGTATCTGGTTTGTTCTCATCTTGATACGAAAAACTTACTTTGAGGGTGATTTCTTTTAGCTCTCATCCTGACGAATGTGTCACTAGCTACAGACCGTGTACATTCTGATCTAACCTCGCCTTTTAAATAGGAACTTTGGCACCTGTCGTACGCGAGGAACGTTGTCCCGGTTTATCTGTGTTCCCTAAGGCAGAAAGGCGCGCTGCTGGTGATCAGGAGCTACCCAGGCACCTTTGGGTCTTCAGCGTCTGTGCAGCGTTCCCAGGCTGCAGCAATCTGCAGTCCATCCCCCAGACGCGAGCCACACTGCAGATCCGAAGTTAGATGGATGCCAGTAAGTTGATCCTGAAAAGCCGGCGCTGCTCTCCCTTGGAACTCTACCCAGGACGGCGGAGAGTCAGTCTCGCGCTCTTCCCCGCTCACTTTCGCTCTGAAAGTCCGATATTCGCCTGGCTAACAGGCTGAATATGAGGACATTAGGTGCATCTATTAGAGACGGCTATTTTAATGGGTGAATGTTTACCACAGCCGCTAGTCTTCGTGACTTACTGTACTTTTAATCTCTAGATGTAAATAATGGCCACCCGGAAGATGGGGCGTGGCCTCGCCCAGCCGGCCAATCAGGGGGACGAATTGTAGCCTGCCCTCTGGCTTCAAGTAGTCCGTTAATATGGGTTTCAGTTGGACCCTATAGCATGTCCATATAGGACCCCTCAGTGCATTATAATATGCCTTCTTAAGTGAAAGGCTTAAGTGAAAAAGGTTTGATCCATTTAATTCTACACAACTAGTAATATAAGCTAACAAGTAACGGGTGTTATTTTTTCGCTTTATTTTGCTCTGTTGGACTCGCTCTTACTAACCTACTTGAATATTTCGTACTTAGAGGGCTCTGTACTAACATCTCATTAAACTGCTAGTGGAAATAAAGCATTCAATTTCTACACGATTACACGAGCTGCTTTTTAAGGGTTAATGTGTTCCTGACCATCGGAAAATACGCATTTCCGTCTTAATGCAGCTGTCATACTTTTATTAGATGCAATTTTTTACTGTTATTGAACATTTTACTAGCAATTACCAAAATATTCTGAGAAAACTTCAAATCCCTAATATATTTTACGACGCCCCTAGACTGACAGGTCTTCTGTTTGTTTTGTTTTGTTTTTTAGATGATCGTTTAGTGTGTAAAATAGCCACGACGCATCTGGCGATGTCCCACAGAAGAAACTGCTGTCGAGGAAAGTTGTACCAAATCTGTGATTCATGGTCTAAAGCTGCGTCATGCTCCCAATTGTTGTAGTTATCGATTCAACCTGTTTTCTCTAACCATTTGCACTGTATTTTTCTTTATCAGTAACATGCAACTACATTTTGGCTGTGCGATTAAATGGCCTGTTTTGAAAAGAAATTAAAAACAATCTGTGATTCCAGTGCTTAGCCCAGACTTAGCCCAGACTCAGGGGCGTACCCCACTTTTGCTAAAATGTGATTCCACCCCCACACTTTTGTCAGATTATATTGTATTAAATTGATTTAATTGTATTTATAACTGGGCATCCCTATCTCAGAACCCCCCACTTTTGGAAAGCTTGATACGCCCCTGCCCAGACTACAATTAAGAGTCATACGTAGCCACACAACGGCTGGCAGACTGAAAGACTGGGGAGCAGTTGCAGGGCATAACACAATTGTGAAAAACATAAGAAACTTTAATTATACCCGAATAACGGTCCACTCTACCTGTAATATAAGTTAGGTTTGCTGGTCCAAGGACCAACTTTATAATCTACAGTCCAACCAAAATTGTTGAACAATGAAGTCGTTTTAATATCAAAAGCTTAAGGCCTTGTTGCAGGTAACACTCTTCTTAATTTCTCTGATGCACCACGGAGCTCCATTCCTATTTCATCACCCTTGAGACGCGGTTAAGTCCTCCTTTAAATACAGTGAGGGCACAAGTGCAATAGGCTTAAATGATGAAGTGCACTTTGATGGCTATGCTTTAAAGGAGCAGTTTGAACATGAAAGATTATCTAATTTAATAGGTTTACCAATATGGAGCTTATTTTATCTGGACATTTTATTGTGTAAAATAAGTCTACTTAAAGAGATGTGCTTTTTTATTTTAAGAAAGTTTTTTTATTCTACATTTTGTTTTGGAAATGACATCCTAGTGTTAAAACACGACATACAGTAATTTTGTCACGAATTTAGAAACAAGAATATTTATTTTTCTTTGAATTATTCTCCTCTGTAATGTTAATCATTTTATCAATCCGCTTGTCCTTCAGTACCTCTGCTGCAATGAAAAGCTCAAATATACCCTCTCACGTAATAGGCCAGATTTCAATTTCTTCGGCTGTTGTATGTTGCCATAGGTTTCATGTTCATTAATGAACTTAAGTGATATCCATATATTTTCAAATGAGAGCTTAAAAAAGTTAACGGATTATTAAAAGTTTTCTTTATGCTACTCCTCACGTTGTAAGGCAGTCTATACCCCTAGAGAGGGAGTCATTATACTACACAGTACCTGCAGAAAAGGACTTGCCTGGATTTCTCCTAATGTCAGAATGCGTGCCAGATCATTTTCTGTGTTATCCGAGGAAGGGAATTTAGAGCAAATAGTTGAAATGGCATTCATTATAATGATGTCGGAAATGCCTATCATTACTGTGCGTCGACCGAAGTGGTAACCGTGGGAAACTAATTACAAATGAATAGCATTTTTACAATAAATCCCTTTATGATGTTCCTTCATCGCCGAAAATTACTGTCCTCCGTTAGTTTAAGAATGCAGGGCATCTCATATGCTGTTGCAATAGGCTGCTGACTGTCCACACTCTACATGTTGAGCTACATTGTTATTATTGGTATTGCAATTACAGTTTCTAAATACATAATAAACGTTTAAAGAAGCGCGGCTCGATGAGCAGTCTACCCAGTGTGCGGGAGCTGTGAATAAAGTTTACCTACCCTTTTCGGAGGAAGTCGGTGCGCCTCTCATTACCAGCGTGGTGCTTAAAATATCCAACGCTCTCATCCGTGCCCTGGTCCTGCCGCAAGCATGCGGTCACGTTATCCTTTTCTCAGCACAAAGTTTGGCCTCTCACAGTTTGAAATGTGTTTCTAGGGTTGGGAATGCAAAAGCTTTGTTATTAAGGAGGTGGAATCAGTGGCGAGCCTGAAAGCGACGAGTTTTTGATTAATGAGCTTTGAAATGCCTCGCTAGGGGAAGCGAATGAGCGAGCTATTCAGTTAAAGAAGACTTGCCATGCTTATAGACCAAGCAATGCACAGCAGCGCTCCTGGCCATAGCTACGTTAGGAGAATCTAGAACAAAGAAAAACGTAGAAGAAACTGTTCAGTGGTGATTCTGTTATAATAAGCTATTCAGTGTAGTGGATACGCGTTGCAGCGTTTAACTTCATATATTTGGAAAGCCTAGCAGTTAAACTTGCAGTTAAAATAAAGTAAATTTCTGTGTGTACGTTTAAAGTAGTTTTATCAGCGCGCCCCTATCAAAGCAAATTCATGTCACATTTGTTACTGGCTGCATAGACATAGAAAATCAAGGGGTCCCAAATACATTAAATCAGCGTTAACCTGAAATATATTGCAATATTAAAGCAACTTTGGCACTGAATTTCTTTACTATTTAAGTGACGTTTTATTGGTCCATTGTTTCTAAATTGTGAGATGAGAGCATGTGCGTGAAGTGGATGCTACTGAACACCGCGCAGCCCTTTGTTTGCTATGGATATCGTTTCAAAATGGCGTCTCGCTGGTGCAGAAGATGAGATATTCGCTATGGGATGTGGGAAAATCACCTGCTACCAGAAATACAGCCGTGATCCTCTTTCGACCACAAAGTAGATGTAGATTTCCAACACAGATATGTGCTCATCATCCAGTCAATTTAACCACTTTATTTACAAAATGTATAACACAACAAAATATACCATTTCCATATTGTTACCATTTCATCAATTTGTGTGTGGACTGTTCGCTTACAAAATAACATTTGTGATGAGTAATGAGGGCGATGATGTGAAAATGGTGTCCTGGTGTTTGCAAACTATCCTATAACATTTAAGCAATATTCCAAAGGAAAGTGTCAAGTGCTGTTGTGTCCTCTTCTGATTTAACGTTTTCTGATAATGGAAAAAAGTACACCAGTCACATAGTATTACTTTGTTTGAATTTGATGTAAAACACACGCAATCTGCTGAAATGTGATGCATAAATTCTACAATTTTCCATAAATAGTCCACAAGAAAAGATAAATAATGTGCGTTACAAAACCGATAAATAATAAATACTCAATAGGTATACATGTTCCCCATACAGCCTCAGAGGAAAATAATAAATAGTGTGAACAGATTCATAGGTACCAATGACTAACAGACGACTTAACAATGCCAATGGTTTCTCTTTTTCCCTACAAATTCCATCCCTAGAAAGATGGGTGCCTAATACTGTAAAATCTACAGGACTTACCTTCAAGTAATAAGATATTAAATTGCCTTCATATTGCGCACTGCTCTTTCAAGATGTGAACGACTGAAACTAAACATTCTTGCGCATCTTCAACAGTCAAGGGAAATGGACCACAGCTTTAAAATAATTACAGTCATAGCAGTAATAGTAATATCAATAATAATACAGGGGTAATATGTTATGTCTTTCTTGGAGTGTAGTTATATAAATTACTATTTTTAACTTGTGAGGTATTAAAAATCAACACTTTCCCTTTTCACACACACGGGGTATTCTTACAAATGCGTTAGCTTCGGCGCTTCCTGCAGCCTTCCCTGAGAAGCGTGGTGAGAGGTGAGGTCTGTGTATGTGGGATGAGGGTCACACGGTCCGTGGTGGTGGTTGCCCGGGATCTGAGCGGCACAGCTGTAGTCCACGCTGGCGGATGAAGGATGAGGAAGATGGCCGAGGTTGAACATAGGGCCCGAGGCTGGCATAGAATCAACGAAGTTTCCCCCGACATACACGGGGCTCCCTTGCAAATTAGCATTGGCAAAGCTGCCGTTGCTTTGCATGCCGTGGTGCTCGTACTCTGTGCCCGGGTACCTTTTCTGCTGCGGTATGCAGCCACCTAATGGCGCCGTGTACGCAGCCAGGCCGTACATGTTTTGCTGTGGCTTAGCGAAGGACGGAGGCGACGGAGCGTCGTAGTTGAGACTGTTTACGTTTGGAAGCTGACCAGAGTATCCAACGTGATTGGGGCCACTTAGCGGCGGACTTCTGTCCGGAGAGTGCCCTAGGGGAGAGTGCATTATGCCCTTGGATTTCTGATCCTTTTTGTATTTCATCCTCCTGTTTTGAAACCAGATCTTTATTTGGCGCTCCGTGAGGTTGAGTAGATTAGCCATCTCGACTCTTCTGGGACGGCATAAATATCGGTTGAAGTGGAACTCCTTCTCGAGTTCCACAAGCTGGGCGCTGGTGTAGGCAGTGCGCACCCGTTTGGAGGCTGGTCCAGGCGGACTCTTATCATCACACGTCTCTCCTGAAATGACATCATAAGCATGTTTAGCGCTCACAGTTTTTCTTTAGGTCAGCACAATGCCAAAGAGAAAGGAGTGAAACTTATCAAACAAACTAACAGGCTGTTTATCATAGGGTGACTGACATCTTAATCCATCTTGCAGTGGTTAGGAACTGATTTTAATGCCTGAGATTAGCTGTGTCATATGTAATCGATGGAATTATTTCAAAGCAGCATGCTCTTGCACTGCTGCAAAAGCAATATAAGGCCGGTGAACGCCAAAGGCGAGTCTGAGAAACCATCATTAATGAACTGGGGTAGTTCATCTGCCCAAACATATATACACACACACACACACACACAGCCACCCACCCACACACCCATGTCAGTACAGGGTATAGCTACCTGGAGCTGTGCAGTTGGTGATTTTTTGTTTTGAGTTCTGACGTGTCTCCTTCATCCATGGGAATATTTGCTTTGTGATGACTGGGGTGGCAGTGTTGGAGCTATTGTTGCTTGGAGGTTTCTTTTTCTGGGTGGTGGTACTGTTTGCGTTAGGTGAAGTGGCCGCTAAAGGAGGCGCTTGTTGCTGGTCACCAACACTTTCTGGTTGGGTGCCCTGACTGGCACTTGGTCGCATACAGCTTCCATTAATATCATTGTTTTTGTGCCCCGGTGGCCGGACTGTGGTAGGTTGAATGGAGCAGATTGGGCCTTGATAGTCATTCTCGACGCTGGAGGTGGAGAAGGACTGATGTGCAGGCCCATACGTGTAGGAGTCAGACTTAGGGTATGAATAGCCTCCAAAAAGTCCAGCATTATCATAATATGTGGCTTTCTGCATTGTGAAGGTTTTAAACTATGAGGGCTGTGTACCCTTGTACAATGGCATGGGCTCCTTTTTCACGTGATTGGGGCTTCCCACTGATTTTCTGTACTTTGACCTGCAAAGGCAGAAGCAAATTCATGAATCAAAACCACTTACCACTAATGTGATTCGACTTAACAAATTCTCATCCTAAAATGTGCACAGTGTGCTCATATAACTGTTCACTCTTTAAAGAAATGTTTGCATATGTTGTTTCCTCTAAATCATTTATTATTGGTGGCAAATTTTATCCTGTGAAAGTTTCTTTAGCTGCTTGCTGAAACAGTTGCTTTGATTTCACGCCAAAATTTGGGGGACAAATCTTTTTTATGGCTGATATACTGTTAAAATAACATGCTTGAAACAGACACCAGTGCTTTCACCTAAAGGACTGAACTATATCATTTGCTGTTTTTCTGCATTTGACGATTATACATGACAAAGATGCTTTAGACTCCTATCGAACCTTCAGCTTGTTTGTTTCACTCTCTCTCTCTCTGTCTCGCTCTCTTTCTCTCTCTCACACACACACACACACACACACACTCACACACACACACACACACACACACACAAACACAAACACACACACACACACACACACACACACACACACACAAACAAACACAAAGACACAAAAAA
>JBBKCR010000002.1:13127543-13138962 GCA_037577295.1 Ladigesia roloffi | reverse complement strand
TGTGTGTGTGTGTGTGTGTGTGTGTGTGTGTGTGTGTGTGTGTGTGTGTGTGTGTGTGTGTGTGTGAGAGTAACAGATAGAGAGTAAGATCCAGACACAAATAATATTCTATAAACAACTAGTATATATATTTAATGAACAAATAACTTTAATTTAAGTTGTCAATTCTAGTCGTGGTTTCTCATACCGAGAAAGACCATGAAATGGGTTTACTCTGAACTTCCACTTTCGCGCCGTGCGTATTTTTGATTCAAATATTTTATTTTATAATATAAATTATTTTGCGTGTTGAAGAAAATGTGTTATTCCTGATCATTGTGGTCCTCTATCAACAATCTATTAATTATTACACATATGAAGATACAATGATGATAAATCCCTTTTATTCAATTGCAAACGGCATTAAGTGAATCGTAAGTGAATTTAAATAACAATGCTGTTCAGTTAAACCTAACATACCTTGGAATTGATCATGAAAACTGAGCAGAAAAAGTGATACTTTAACACGGCCGCAGAAAAGCACTGATATCTGATTCAACTTTATTTTCTGGTTTTGCCACTTTTATAAATGCATTTCATGTGTTTATGCATACTATGTAAAATAGACTGTGGCATTAGATTGTATTATAAATAAGAACAATGTGGCTTTATTTACACATACCGCATGTAACCAAATAAAGATAGAATCACGATTTGATAAAAGTTACGAAAGCAAAGTAACAACGACATACCGCAATAAAAGCTAAACGTTGTCGTTTTGTAATGGGAAACACATTCCGATCATTCACGCATTCTTTTTTTTTCATATGTACATGTTATGTTGGTTTGATTGTAATTGGCTTAGAAAAACACACCAGATATTTAGATATTTTGACAATCTATTTATTACAGGATACATGCCACAAACATGCATTGGAGGTAAATATTTTAACATCAGATATCACATTTAATATACAGAACCCCATATACTGTAAGATTTTACTTAAATGTACAATTTCAGGCGAAGAAGCATAGACACGATTACTCTTCCCTTAAAAAACAGTGGATGTGCTTTCAGGTCCAAAGTCATGTTTCCCGTGGAATTAGGCGCTATCCCGTGCAGCATTATCTTTTGTCCTCAATGAAAACAAACACACGACGACTTTGTGTTTTGTAAGTTTCATAATTTAAGACCACTTCATACCCTGTGGAACATAGACTGTACATAATGCAGACTTTAATAATGTCACTTGAATGCCATCAAGCATATTTAATAAAAAAAACTATAGTCGTACGTAGCAACAATCACAGCATGTGAACATGAAGAGAACTAAAACAACGTCCTGTGTTCGACAGGTATCATTTTGAACCATTTTGAAAAAAGACAGAAAGAGGCAGGGTGTGATTTTGGGTATATGCGTTTGTTTGTATGTTCATGAAAACGTGAGGTTTGAGGTAAGTTCCCGGATCCGGTTTTCTCGGCTCATCTTCTTAAGCTTCATCCTGCGGTTTTGGAACCAGATCTTCACTTGTCTGTCAGTGAGGTTGACGCTTTTGCTGATCTCTAGACGGCGCTCTCGAGTCAGATACATGTTGAATAAAAACTCCTTTTCTAATTCCAAGGTCTGATGTTTTGTGTAGGGGCATCTCTTTTTCCTGCCACTCTTTGCGGTCAACCAGTTGCTTGTAGGCGTATCTGCTTTGCTCTCTGGAAGACACACAGATGCAGAAACATGACTCAGTAGGACATTTCTATTGTCTGACCCGTTTCTACAGCAGAAAGAAATAATGGAAAAAAAACGCGTAATTTATTTAGACACATATTTCTTTTCTGGTATTATTTATACGAACAAGGATTGAGTATATATATATATTTAGTGTATATCTGTGCACGTATGTAGATGAAATGGCAATTAATATGTTACATTTTTGGACATTTACATTTCACATTTCATTTTAATAAACAATAAACCGCTTCTTAAAATGTTGCACTCTCAAATAAATTGGATTAAAAAATAACATACGTCCAAAATATAACAAAAAATCTAATTCGCTTTGTCACCTCAGCACTCTGTCCAAAGTGGGGAAAAACAGCTTTAAAGCAGCCGGTAACAAAATGTAGCTTTATGTTAACGCGCGGCTCCGTTTCCTGTAAAGTCTTTTACTGCAACCCGTGTAAGCCTCTCATTAAACATTACGACTTTCGGGTTGTTTGTATTTTATACTGAGTTTTATGATGCTGGAGCTTTCGTATTACACCGCGACGCGATTAATCCTTTTATTGTACCCACCTTTCGCTTCCTTGTGTGGCAATTCCGGGCTTGAGACAGACGCCTCAGTAGAGCAGTTCTTCTCCTCCTGAGAGCTCGCCTTGGGCTCTGGGCTTTGCGCTGCTTTTGGGGTGCTCGGCTCTTGGTCGTGCGAAATGTCTGGTAATTTCTTTTCCACTTCAAGGAAAGACGCAGAATGCGGTTTAGGAGTTAGTCGGTTCAGCTGCATCAGCGTGTTTGGACTGGCCGTCTCGTGGCTAAAGTCTTGACCTTTCGCAGTAGTGTAAGTTTGGCTCAGTCTGAAGTAACCTGGGACCGGAATCTCTGGACCTTCAACACTACACGGCTCGGAGATCAGGTTTGAGTACGCGGGCATCTCGGACGAGCTGACCTTTGCTCTCTTGTCGGAGTACATGCAGCAGTTGCTCTCTTCTTTTATGCTTTGTGAAAATGTGCAGTTGGGCATCTGGTTAGACGCTTGCTCTATACGGCAGGGTCTGTTCGGATCTGCCCAATTATCAATCTGAGGTATGTACGAGTGGACGTTCATGCCCATACTTTGGTGGTTGACTTCCCCCCGTTTGCCAAGAGACGGTAGGAGTCCACAGGTTTGCATTCCATAACTTCCCAATTCTGCACTGGATGGCATGTACATGTTGCTGCTGGAATAGAAACTGTCTGTTCTGCAAGCACCAATCAAAGAATCAACCAAAAACGTGTTAGCAGCAGGAGAGCTGTTGGGAAAGGACATTTTGGAGAGGTTTTAAAGAAGAGAGAGGTGTCCTTTGTAAGCTGACATATCTAGCAAAACAATCCCCGCGTAACTCAGAGCGCCTCTCTGCTACCACATGACAATCTCACCAATGAAATTTGAAAATGGCCTTGAGACGCAGGCTCTTCCCCGTCACGTGTGCACGCGGACACATGATTTGGAGCTCCAGACGTGGTCAACAGCGACACCTAGAACGCGGACTTGAAATTGGTTTCAAGATAGACAAAGGGTATTTAAATCTTAGCGTTTGACTTAAAAATCAAGGTAAATTCCAAGGCTAAGTGAAATGATTCCAGATGTATTGACTGTTAGATCAACAAAAAATGTACCCATGGTCGTAAATGTACCTCTTTTTATGCCATGCACACACTTGTAAAAATGTATTCTGATCTATGTTTACCATTCTAATAAGCTATAAGTACAATTTGAGGTACGCACGGGATGGTTGTCTTTCGGTCTTTCAACTCGCTATAGATTAGGCCTTGACTGATTAGCTTTTTATTGTGAAATTGCTGACCAAAGATTTGTAGATCAGCACATTTATTAGCATTTATTCTTGTGCGAGAGCAAGGATCTGTATCTGTAATTCACCTTATTTTCATATTTCACTATTTTCTATGCTTTTAAATACATCTGTATATTCAGTTGACTCAAAACTACGTTCATTTATGAATTTATTAATGTGTTAATTTAAACAGGCACCTGAAAACTAGAGCTCATCTCATAGCACTCTCAATGAGTCTTGAAAATATTCCTTGTCCCCAACATAAACAATTGCAGATTTTTAAAAGTAAGAAGAACACATCGAAAACACTTTACAAATTTAAATGTAAAGGTCCGCATTTGTCTTTTAGATCCGTTTGTCACAATGTTTCTTTGCAAGATTGTGTCTCATAATAAAATAAATACAACAGAAAAACTTAAATGATAATGCTTTGTGTACCGGTGTGAAAAACATAGTGTATTGAGTGTACATGCTGAACATAGATTAATGTGAATATCCTTAGAAATGTAATCGTGGTGTTGCGAGATCCGCTGGCTATTTTATTTTAATAATAGTATCGTATGTTTGTATGCGTAGCATACTAAATGCAACGCACGATTTTCTACAGAAATTTAGCAAATGCGTGTATTGTTCTTTATCTTCTAAATCAGGTGCACGGTATCCACAAAATCAGTTACCTATAAAAATATTGAATCGCATAATTATATTTACGTTTCTTATTTTGGACATGTTTTTTCATCCAATTGTATCTTAATCATTCAATATAATTGTTATAAAGCGTTCTCTCTTCATTACAGCTAAAAAAAATCATGAATGTTACAATACATTTAAGCTTATATATGTCTATATAATAAAGTTAGAAAATTGGAAAATATTGAAAGAGAATTGTGTTCATTTGATTGTGTCTGAAGACAAACCGCATTGCATTAATAGGTCAGACGACAACTAAAAACAGCCCAAAGAGAGCTGTTTTATCATTTTGATGGTCATTTTAACAATTCTCAAATATTGTTTATGTGATTGTTTCGAATAATCATTGGATGCTGATCATATGTCGTCGCTGTAAACAAGTAGCATGAACCGTCTAGAGAAAATTACAGACCTACATTTAATTTTATTATTTTTATTTGTCTTTATTTATTTGTCTTTATTTATTAAATTCTTTATTTATTAATCTTTGTTATTTATTAATTAATTAATTAAATAATGTATTATTTAATTAATTAATGTATTTATTTTATTTAATTTGTATTATTTTAATGTAACCAATCTAGTATTCATGTTCCAGTGTGTGGTGGATGTGTTTTTTTGTCTTTTCCAAAGATAATTTAAAAACAAATCTATACTAATATTATATATTGTTTTTCTAAAGCAGATTGTTTGGGGAAATATCTTAAAACAGATATCCCATGATAGGATTCTTTTGATGCTTTTTATAAAAGTAAACATGATATATATGATGCAGTCCATAGCAATGATAATTTTATTTACTTTCGCGCTTCATGTATGTGTTTTTGCACAATACACTCATATGGCCGAGCGGTTTTATCTGGTTGTTTTTAGAATAAACTATATCTTAATTTATTTGTATTTTACCCTTTTCGTTGATTAAAAATGCGCTGTAAATGGAAAAGGAGACACCCGACGTTAAAATGCGGCTTAAATATTTGTTTTACTAATCTCTAATACAATTTTGCCTCAAGAAACAGCTGTGACGAGATAGGGAGTGAGAGAGAGCGAGAGAGAGAGAGAGAGAGGGAGACACTTATATTTAACTTTGGATCTGAGAACATTGCCTCAAGATCATAGTCATTGTTGAGACAAACCACGTTAATCTCGCTGCAGCAAGTTCGAAAGCTGCTGTAAGTCCGCCCCCATGTGGGTGCAAACTGCACTAACAGCTTATTCAATAAGCTGCGAGGCTTGATGAAAAATAGAAAAAGACGTAAGTCAGTGGTTGTCTTTTTTACTGACAGAAGTGCCGTGGGGGTTGATTTGTAACAATTAATTTTATGAAATAGTTTTCATGAACTCTTTGCTTTCTATTCTATTAGCACTTTTTACCACCTACTTAATGATCTAATTCGGAAAATATCAGATCTAAAAGAAAATCGTTAAACAGAGATGTGATAATTTTACAAGTTTCCTCCAAACATTGCCATCTTGCTACCAGTGTAACTTTCACATTGTTAATTATTACTATGTAAACAAAATGCATACGAAGTTGTGATCACAAATGGGTCTTTCTGAATAAAAAATTAGCCACTGAACGAAATGCTCGAAACCTGCATGTTGTTTTTTGTTTTCAAATTCGGCTACATTTATTTTTCAGTGTATTTGCGCAAATCTTACGTTCTTATGTAACTATATCTTTGACACTGCTTTTCATAAAAGACTCTGTATGAAAGTGTCTTATATTTAATTCGACACTGTTTTGGGTTAACTAACCTCCTTGTCGGTCAATGGGCAGCCGTGCTTGCCATTATTGTAAGGGTCCTGTAGGTTGAACAGCCAGGAATGTGCCTGATTTCAGTGCTAAGAAAATTGGTGTGACGCAGCCATGTTGGATCCTGCTGCAGTGCGGCATCTCTCAGAGGGCGCAGTTTCTCAAAGACAGCAAAAATGCGCCTATACTTATTCAAAAAGGTTAAGGGGCACGACCTTGACATTAAGGAAGTTCAAATACCGTTTACATATTTCTAGCTCAATTCTTTCAATATACCTCTGTAATAACGTACTGAAGACCTATCTGTTAAATATTTCGTCTTATCTTTAATGTAAAATCTGCCTATGCAACGTCTTCCTTCCAAACTTGCAATTTAGTGCTACAGCGCCAAATCTCCATAATCTTATGTAGTATTCTTTTTTTCCCCAAAAAGTTAAGACCTCTTTCTGGCCAATGCACATTCACATCCAATTCAAGGAACTAACATTTTACCTTTGGCAGCTTTTAGTGACAAAGTCGCGTTTGGAGTCGCCAGACAGTAAAATTGCCCCCAATTTAGACCTTTACAGCTAGATTTTATTGAACTGACTAGACGCAGTTCAAGGTTTGGTAAACACCCCAAGTCTACAGCAACAAAAAAGTTTTTCTACGTATAGATTTTGTCTTTTTACTGCTCTGAGGTGCTGTGACTATTTTTTATTTTAAAGGAATGAAACGTAGCTATAAACATTTAATAAATACGTTACTTTCCGGTTGGCACTTTCCGTGGGTGTATATCTAGATCAGTTTATTTGTCTCTCAATTGATCTGTGTCTATGTGTGTCTACACACACACACACACACACACGCACACACACACACATATATCAAACACTTCAAAAAACCTTCCAAAAATTTGGAGAATTTGGATTTATTTAATACAACAATACATCCCATGCCACTATCAAACAAAGGCATACACAATTTTACTATAATTTTACTAAATACGTATTGAATAGTGTAATCAAAATTATTCGCTGCTTACTGCAATGTTGTGACATACGAAGCCTTTCATGTACCATGTAAATTGCAATAAATAATCAGAAATACAATGCGATTACATTTGCGTGACGTTCACTCTTAAACAACAGAGTATGGATGATTGTCGAAGTAGCCATCTTTAGTAGAATGTTTGGTTCCAGTGGATCACTTTCCATCCACCTTGAACATATGGTGCAAGCAGATAACGTCACAGAGGTATAAGTTTGTAGTTTTTATACCAAAAGCTTTGCATAGTTAAAAATTTACATCAGACATGTGAATATTTTTCCGTATCTATTTCACAATGCATAATGTCCCAACATCGTACAGACGTATGACACCATGGAAACCATGAATGTGGTCTGCCAAAATAGACAATGTCATGATTTCAGAATAAAGGGTTTCCAGTGAAGTACTGGAGACGATCTCGATTCAGCTTTTTCTCTTTCATCCTTCTGTTCTGGAACCAAATCTTCACTTGTCGGTCTGTAAGGTTTAACATTTTTGACAACTGAAGGCGTTTCTCTTTGTTTATGTACACGTTGAAAAAAAATTCTCGTTCAAGTTCTCGGATTTGGTACTTTGAATACGGACACCTCTTTTTTCTGGACTTTGCACCTACAAAGAGAAGCGTAGCTGGGTTATATTAACAATACAGCTCACATGTAATTGTGTAACACTTGGTTAAGCAACAAGATCAAGTTAAGCAACAAGAACATTTAAAAACTGAATGATTTCTGGAGCAACATTTCGAGTCGCTTTATGGAACATCGTTTTCTTATAACTGTACGTCTAGCAAAGAAATCACAAGCACAATATTTACACACTATAAATCGCTATAAATCGAAAACAAAATAAATAATTAAACACACACATAAGGTACAGACACAAACGCGCGTTTATGCAGGCGCGATCAATCTATTCTTAAACTTATAGACTTGCAGTTCTATATGAATACCTATTGTAGTTATCTCGGCAAGTAATTCAATATACAATTATCTAAAAATAAGCAGTTATTTGGGTGAAGCACCGAAAGCACCGTTTAACTAGCACTAGGCCGATGGATGTTTACGAAAAGCAATTTTGGAAAACATTTTTTACATCAGTCAACATACAAACAGCTTCAAATACACACTTAGTTCCGCCACGTTATATGCGCTATTTTAACTCAGCAGAACAGCTTTCCCGTCGTAAATATCTTTTTACTGCCTCAAAGCCAATCTTATTAGGTATATAAAACTTCTTTGCATGCTTATAAAGCTGCACGTAAAACCAAAGCAGAGTGAGTCTACCCGTGGTTATTGTTATGCTTGTACCTACTTGAGCTGTTGTTCTTGTCCTCTTCGCAAGCTGAGATTGAGATTTCCTCCTCCGTGGTCTCGGTCGGGTCACTTTTCGCCTGCTCCGCGCTGTCTGGAGACTCTTTATGGCAAGGGACATCTCCGGGGACGCTGGACTCCGTCCTTTGTTTGGAATGCTCAGGGCTGGGCTTCTCAGAGTTAATCGTTTCGAAAAACTGATCAAATCCTTGAGGGAGTACTCCGTTCCTGCCGACACCGGTAAAAAAACTGCATGCGGGGTTGGTACCGCCGTGGTGGCCGTACACCGAATCGTTTTTGAATATCATTTCCGCCCTGTTCGATGACTGGAGAAGGTCTCGGTGCATTATTTCATCCGTCGAATAGTAGGAAGCGTAATTACCCCTGTAATGCCATTTGCTCGGGTGGTCCAGTCCATAGTCCCTGAAAGCCACTTCTCGGACAGGTTGGACTTGAGCTATGTTGGAGGCATATGGGAAATTGACCTGGCACGACGTGCTCTGTGGTAAAAAGGACGACACAGAAGAGAAATCCGACGCAGTAACATAGTATGCGCAGTTGGGTAAATACATATTAGAGGCGCAGTTGCTGCGATCATCGTAGTCAGTCATTTCTCGGTTTGGCGACAGAGAACAGCAATATGCACCCTGACTGTGTTAAACTTTGTCCATCTATTGCACCATAGGCGTGTGGACAGAACCCGGGAGGGAGAAAAAATCGGAAACGTAGGCTGACGTGCGATTCATCTTGATCGATTCTTGAGGTAATTGTGTCATGTGATCCGGTAAAGAAATTACCATATATCAATATCAGTCATTAAGAACTGGCTCCAGCAACTCCAAGGTGAACGCACACGGCAGGTTATTGGTTGCCTGCATTTTTCGAAACTCCCATGCTGATCCCCCATTCTTCCCAAGTGCATAACAAGGCATTAGTAAACAATCGCTGAAATATAGCAACAGAGACCGTGATCCTGATATATGCAGTGTCCATTGCACCGAAGAATGTACAGGACGACATTTTTGTCTGCACATTGCATTGCTTGTGAATTACATCAAGTTTCATTTGGTAATCTTTTGGAATGTCCCTTATTCTACAAGCACTCACAGCGCAGGCTTAACAAGTTACGTACCGTTTATAGCCACCGTAAATGAATAACTAACTTGCATTCGCTTTACATGTTTCATCTTTGAGATTACTATTTACGATGCTGTGAATTAATCTAAATCTGGGATATTGTATGCATTATATGTCTCCTAGCTTGGAGTCTTAGTTATACAGCACCACCAAACCATTCCTCTTCTCTTACATCATATGTATGTAACATTATTCAAAGTGCTGTTATATAAAACTTAATATAAAACCTTAAGGTAAAATAATTAATTTTTTTTAATTAAAATATCTAAAGGTTTGTTAACAAATGAGAAACATTCAAGCTAGCAAATAATTTATAAAACAAAATCAAGTTTTATCCATATGTCAAACGTCCATTCTGTCTCAGTGACTTTTCGCCTAAATCAGGCCATTCGGTTTTAACACTGCTGAGTCGTTTAAAATAAGAAAAGTTTAAAAGGCTGTAGTGTATTAGTATCATTACTGTTATTAATATTAGTAGCAATAATAATAATAATAATAATAATAATAATAATAATAATAATAATAATAATACTTATAACAACAATAATAATAACGGTGTGAAGTTTACTTACTTCAGGCTTTAGGTATCCTAGATGTACTTTAATCCAAATTCACTCGTGTTGAATGTTTCATCATAAGAAAACAGAGAGTATCCGAGAATGGAGGGATCCTGTATTCACTTCACACTGCCAAGTACAAAACAACTGGTCTGCCTTTGAACATCTGCGGTGTGAGACGATGAGCAACCGGCAATCCCCAATAACCGTCAGCACCCAAAGCAGTTTATTGCTCAGACACTGCTCAGACAAAAGGATGGGTTCTAGCTTAAATGCCTTAAGAATAAGTTGAGTAAAAGCCAATAGAAGCGAAAGCAGTAGACCCAAAGTGGTATAAAATATTTTAAAAGTACTTTTGAACATAACCATATAAAAAAGTTTCTATATGTCAGACACAGACCCTTGTGCACATAAATGTACTTTTTTAATTAGTTTTCATAAAAACAATTCTTTTTTGAACCGAGTCTTCTGATAATGCCTTTTGGTTGTTTTAAGGTAAATCTTGTTAAATTCGTAAAGCTGATGGTCGTGGCTTTAAATCAGTTTAGTTTCGCTATAATATAACTACTCGAATCAGTAGAACTAGTAGACACTAATCAGAGAATATCGTTTGAGCGTTTTCGCACATGTCTTTGACTACATATATACGTATATATATGTTCCAGTACAGATTGAATATATTTATATTTGTATACTTTACGTGAATGTGTTTAAAGTGAATGTATTTCACATAATCAGTTCTGGATTAGAGACTAACTTGACCTTAACTTTGTTTTGGCGGCCAAGTATTTTGCGAGCATAACAGGCCTTATACTCTCAGCGCTCATTAGAAAAAAAAAACATTAAATGACCAACGACAGCCGAGAATAAAAAACAATAATCTTTTGACAAAGGTCATTTTAATTAAATTCAAGTCTCAAATCGAACATTAGAAGTGTAAATCGAACATTTAAGGAGAGAAATTATTTTGGGAATGTCTTTAAGGAACGTACAACCCAATGGGAAATAGACGATGATAAAATTTTTGCACCTACATAAGAACACAATTTGTTTCATTTAAATGCATCGTATTATATATTAGAAGGTTAATTTTCCTTTGAGGTTTTCCCGTTTGCTTGGATATGCAAGCATTACTGCTCTATTACAATAAACGTCCAAATCTGTATAATCTTATGATTCACGAAAATGCGCATAAAAGAAGCCACCGGCCGCTGAACGCAATATTTTTAGATCTTTCTCTAATACATTTATTTCATGTAAGCTATAATCATTCAGGAATGTTATCTTTATATTACGACTACGACTACTATTGCGGCTAATAGTACTAGTACCACTACAGCTAATAATAATAATAATAATAATAATAATAATAATAATAATAATAATAATAATAATAATAATAATAATAATAATA
>JBBKCR010000002.1:13119603-13127443 GCA_037577295.1 Ladigesia roloffi | reverse complement strand
ACAGGTTATGAGCTGCAGTCACTTTTTGGCAGCTTGAAAACTCCATGTTCTCTGTTTTAATGTTCCTTTTAAGGTATGTTCGCAGTTATAAGGGACTGTTTGCATTATAATGTGTCACATTTAACCCTCCAGAATGATATCTAGCAAGTTTGAAGTAGAAACAATATTTCCGTCACAAGTTATAAGCTGTAATCAATTTTTGGCAGCTTGAAAATCGCGTATTACCATTTTAAATGTTCATTTTCAAGGTATTTAGCAGTTACAATGGTCTGTTTGCAGTATAATGCGTCAAATATAACCCTCCTCAATGATATTAAGTAAATTAATCGGGGTGCTAGAGCGTTAAGTAGCTGAGTTATACACCCAGTGCACAAAAGTCACATGCTAGCTGCTTGGATATGGTAGCTACTTTTTTTTGTTTACCTTGGTAGATAAAGTTTAAAAATACATTGTTATTAGTGAAAGTGATCAATCGTTCATACGTGAACACACCACAGCACACAGTGTGAACAGCACGAAATTTCTCCTCTGGGGATGGAACCCACGAATTTGTGATCGCAGGGCGAGTGCCCTATTCACTAGGTTATCATCTGATAATATGAATACCTCCCATACTCCTTTACTGTACTGATTTGTTCTTTTCCTGAATGTATTAAATGTTATAGGGACTTCTACCCAGAATAGCTGTCCGTGTTCGGTTTTAAATTTCAGTCATTTCGATGGGATTATTTTACAGACCAAGATTCTAGACCGGACCAGGGGCGTCCTTGCCAGCCCGACCTCGCTACAACATACAGACTGCCGCCATGGCGTTGTAGCGACGAACTGGTATAATTCTTAAATATATCTGGACTATGTTCCATCACTGATACAACATTAATAACGTACAATTATTTGACTTGCATACACGGCTGATTTTTAAAGACTGCGGCTCAGTTGCGGTCACTAGCGTCTTGAGCTGAAACTAAGCTAAGAGACATCTAAAGAGTGGTCCAGACCAGCTTACGAACGTGGGACGTACGTAAGATGTATTTAGTGTACGAACTCTTCGGGAAACGTCCCATTACATTAAGAGAGAGGTTAAGGTCAGCTTAAGAACTACTTAGCGATAAGAAGCTTTCGAGAAACCGCGCCCAAATTTGTCCAAGTAACCTATATGTAATGTGAAACTTTTTTGGTTTGTTTTTTTGAACTGCAAACAAATTATGATCATTCAGAGGTTGCACGAGAGAGCGTGCAGCAATGCAGTATTATCAGTCCACACTAGATGGCTCTATCAGTCCATACTGAGAAATTTCATCGGTTGATCGATGACCACTTTCGCAGTGTCTCTGGTCTGTAAAGAGTTAGTGCTTTGTAGATTGCTGTCATACCACACACTGCAATAAATCCAGGACACAGACGAAAAGAATACTCACATTCATAATTGTATACAGCATACCTTTTTCATATTATGTAACCGCTTAATCCTTACAAGGTTCACGGGTAGTCGGAGTGTGTACCTGGGTCTACAGACTCGAGGTAGGGTCTTACCCTGGGCGGGGTGCCAGAACGCCACATGTAGGACATAAAGAAGATTCTAACAAATAATCGTGTAACAAGTCTTTAGTCGGTTTACTTATGCAATGGCACTAAAATAAATGTAAACCTAATTATACAGAAATGACAGCAATGTGTGTCATGTATGTTACAAAAAGAACATGTATTTTATATTGTACTAACGGATGTCAAACGTTTAATAGAGGCCTGGAGTTGAAGGCCATGGAGGTATCTAATTCCATTTGGACTTCTAGAATCCACAAACCTAGAGACTATTTTCGTTTTTGTACTTTTATTTTCCACCTTTTGGGTGTAAAGTAAAATTGTTAAAGCTTAAAACAAGATTACACTATAAAACCTCAAAGGTTCTGTCATCAACAACATATTGAAACTGACCCTAAAAACGATATTAGTGTGAATAGTGACTGAGTGCATGTAGCTGAGCAAATGGGACCAGTTACCCCCTATATCCGACCTAGAAGGCACTTAAAATCCTAGAGGAACAGCTAAAGAAGTATTAAGGCTATTAGGGATTTTTGCACTAATTATCTGGCCCTTTGTGTAATTTGGATCTGTAACTCATAATGACAATCGAGTATTTAGCCAGATTGACTCAACTCACACCCATACAATTTCACAGTGGCTCCTGCAAAATGTAAGACCTTGAGGTAAACAGATGGGGGCGCCAAAGAACGTGAAAGTCTCTAGATTTCAAGTCAAAAGAAAGCAGCTCTCTAACTTAACCTTGCCATCACGAGTCGTTCATTCCCTCAAGCACGAACCTAAACCAGAGATCAGTAATATGCCCGCATTTTTTGACTTGTGAAAAATAAAGCGAAACCAAATATAAAATCAGAAGGAATTATATTGTGTTATTGATGGATATCAATAGTTCCATATATGGACTGTAATTATGATTAATGGGGCAACACTACTTATACCAAACACAAAAAAATTAATATAAATAAATGTTTCAAAATGTTTCAAAAGACTATACATATATAAAACTATATATATATATATATATATATATATATATATATATATCGTTTTTTACACATGTATTTATACGAATTTTTTTGTGTTTGGTATAAGTTGTGTTGCCCCATTCATCATAATTAAAGTCCATAGTACTGTTTCAAACACGGTAGTATATAGTGGGGTAATATCATAAAAAAACTAAAAGCAAAATAAAGTTTATAAATATAAAAATCTTATAGTAAAATGACTGTAGAACTATTATTTTAGCTATATAAGACGGGTACGTTGTTTGGTGTAAAAATAAATGCGGCATGAAATCGTTTTAGAATATTATTAAATTATTAATATTATTTATAATTCTTTGGTTTTTAGTTTGGCAATGAAAAGAACGTAAATTATAAGAATACACCATTGCTGCTGCAAAATGCAGGACATTGTTTTATAAAAGAAAGGTGAACTATTTGCATTGTACTTAGCCGTGTAAATCAGTTTTCGGCCAAGAACAAAATAAGTAATATTAGTTTTATTCTGCAATTCTGTAAAGTCTGCAATGCCACCGAATAATAACATCCAACCCTTTGTTGATGCATTGTCTCATTCTCTCATTCAAAAAAGGTCTCAGTGAAATAATGCACAGAGAAAAGGGAAAAATGAAAAGAGGGAGGTAGAGCGTGGAAGAAGAGAGAGTCTGCGCAGAAGGGAGGAACAATAGAGAATCAAAGCATAATGATATTCCTAAATGAAGAGGGAAATGTTGCCGCACTCATTTTATTAATCAGACTGTCAATTTCACCCCAGAGGCCAAACCCAGGAGCCATCTAAAACAGGAGCAGATCAGACCGCGCGGCGCCTCCTCTCCTCACTTCTCCTCTCACCCTCCACTTGGATATGTGGCTGGCCGGCTCCATCATCCCCACGCGGCCCCTCTCTCTTTTTTATTTGCTTATAAACCTGTTACAATAAATGATCATGCGAGCGGCGTCACTCGCACCTTTAACGGCGGAGCCGCGAACCACTTTTTGATGAATGACATCTCGGACCAGAGAGGATGCACGGGTCATTTTGAGCAGTCACTCGTCGCCCGCACTGGTATTCTCTCTCTCTTTCTCTCTCTCTCTATCTTTCTCTCTCTCCATCTCTCCCTTTTTACCTATATCCTCTCTCTATTCATTTCTTTTTCTCTTTCTGTATCTCTCTATCTCTCACACACACATCCTCTTTATTTCGTTATTTTTTCTTTTCATATCAGTTTTTTTTTAGTTTCATCCAGCTCATAAAGGTGTTATATTATTTAGGGGCAATAGCTCTGCTGAATGCGGATTAGCTCCGCCGCCGTTCTCCGGATTTCGCCCATTTTTACCTGCGCCACGTCCCCATGGAGAGGATAAGAAAAGAGATGATTCTTATGGAGAGGGGGCTGCACAGTCCCGTGGCGGCCAAGCGCCTCTCTAACCTGTCGGAATCGAGCGGTGGCGGCGGAGGTGCGGTGCTCGAGGCCCTAGAAAACTCGGCGCACGCGGGCCGCCTGAGTCCCAGACTGCCCGCGGCCTCGCTGCACGGCTCCCTGGGTGATATGCCTACCAAAGGCAAGTTTGAGATCGACAGTCTTTTCGGGAACCATCATACAAGCGACAGCAACGCGGCGGCCGATATCTCGAGCTCGGACAGCCGAAAGAAAATGAGTCTGTACCCAGAGGTCTCCACCGACTCGGAGATGAACAGCGACGTGGAGGTGGGCTGTCCGGCTCACCGCTCACCAGGCAGTGCGAGCCAGCACAAGGAAAACAATAACAAAGGTACAAGCAGTTCTGATACACACAAATACATACATGCACCCATCACGTGTACTTTCCATTTCGTTTTTTGTCGTCCACGCGCGTGCTAGTTTACTTAATCGGATATTTAATGTATATGCAGCATAATATAGAAGGTTTGCATGGATATTGAATTGCCCAGAATTGCAATCACTGAAATAGAATCTGCAAAAAAGCTGATATTTCTTAATATGTATGTGAACGTGAATATTATTAATACAACAAATTAAAATCTTTGTAGGTGCAGTTATAGCACACAAATTAAACATGTTTTATTGGGACAATTCAACATTACAGTAAATAATTACTCCAAGATAATTTATACATTAAATATTTGCTGATTTATGTGTTGTTTCATTTTGTTTAATAAATAAGGGTGACATGCGTAAATATTTTAATGCATATAAAACAGCTGTCCAAGACCCGCTGTATTTAGATTATTAGTGCACTGGAAAAAAGGTTCAAATTACTGCATTTTTACTTCACCTTGTTTTTAGGGTTTTCTGACAATAATTCAGGCAGCTCTAACTCGAGCTCCTCATCCGTCTCCAACCATAATGGCACCTCCATCGGGAGCTCCAATAATTCCAACACAGACCAGGTGCGTAGGTACCGCACTGCTTTTACCAGAGAGCAGATCGGCAGACTGGAGAAGGAGTTTTACAGGGAAAACTACGTCTCACGGCCCAGGAGATGTGAGCTAGCTGCAGCATTAAACCTGCCAGAGACAACAATAAAGGTAGGATATACTTTAAAGTTTGTTATTTCAAATGGCGCAGTACGATTTCAACCGTTATCCGTTTTTAAATAAATATAAATTAATATAAATACTTGTGAAAGGTATCCATAATTTTTTTTAAGTCCAAATATATTTAAACTTGTCTACATTGACCTACACAAGCACTGACAAATACACAGGCAAACACGCGAAACAATATGTGATGTAATTGAAAACCAATTGTATATACATTAATATATCTATATATGGTTAATTTGCACACTATACACATATTCCTACATTTAAAAGGAATGAAATGATTTTCAGTTACACGTTTTATTGCACTGAAAACTCAAACGACAACATTTTGGACGACGATTGTTTATTATTCACGAGTTTGACTTATGGTTTCCTGATTTTTCTGTTAGCATTGCAGTTAGGAGTTAGACCTGTGTGTTCAGGTGACTTTTGAAGGACCGTGGAATCAAAACTCACTTTCGACACTACGTATTTAGTTCATATAACCACATTCCTGAGATGTGTCAGTTGCAGGAGTGTTCTTTTCAGACCAGAGCAGACTGGTAGCATGCCCAAAAATGGGGGACAATAAGGGTGATATGCGATCATTTGGATAAGCGACCACACATTTTTTTCGTGTGTGTGTGTAGGTGTGGTTCCAGAACCGGCGAATGAAGGACAAGAGGCAGCGCCTGGCCATGTCCTGGCCACATCCGGCCGATCCCAGCTTCTACACCTACATGATGACGCACGCAGCAGCAACCGGAAGTCTGCCCTACCCTTTCCACTCGCACATGCCCCTGCACTACTATCCCCATGTCGGCGTGACGGCAGCGGCGGCGGCTGCAGCAGCTTCGGGCGCTGCGTCCTCGCCTTTTGCGACCTCCATCCGTCCCCTAGACACGTTCCGTGCACTCTCGCACCCGTACTCGCGGCCCGAGCTGCTCTGCAGTTTCCGTCACCCGGGACTCTACCAGTCGCCCGCAGGCCTCAACAGTTCAGCAGCGGCTTCTGCGGCTGCTGCAGCTGCAGCGGCGGCGGCCGCAGTCAGTGCGCCCTCAGCCACGGGGCCCTGCTCGTGCCTCAGCTGCCACAGCAGTCAGGCGGCCGGGGCGCTAAGCTCGCGTGGCGCGGCCTCTGACTTCACGTGCACTGCGAGCGCTCAGCGGTCTGAGAGCGGATTCCTACCCTATTCTGCCGCAGTGCTGAGCAAAACTGCCGTACCCTCGCCTGATCAGAGAGAAGAAAGCGCCCTAAATAGATAACTTAACACTGGACCAATCTGAAGGGGGTGCAACTTCCTTTTAGTTTTTCCTTTAACGTGTTCTGTTAACACATGTAAAATAATGAGGCGATAAAAAGGACACAAATATCATTCCAAGCAAAACGCCATCGTCGAAGCCAACAAAACATTATATACCATATTCAATTAGCTATTTAAATTGTAAAGATCAGAAATTACGTTTCAGGCCTGTACAACCAGCGCGCTACGCTTTAAAGTAACAAACAGAAATCTTTCATGTCCTGAAAAACAGACAGTAGAATTTTTTCTACTTCTTTTTCAGTATCTTAATTTCGATCCCTTTCTTTTTTATCTCCAGTTTTTATACACAAATATTTCTCGCCATAGCACTCACGTCGTTCGTGCTATAAGGAGAAAAACAGAGTGCATGTGTCTATACTGCGATATCAGGACGAGAATAAGGATGTTGTTCTGGATTTGGGGCCGCTCCTGGGACCCCCTCCTCGCCCCAGATCTGATGGAATTATAGGTGCTCAGTGTCTGCGCCGTCTCCACTGTGCCAATCCTGGTCTTAATAATGTGAAGATTATAATGAAAATTGCCAATCATGTACTTTGATGGAGCTCCTCTGAATGTGAAAAAAGGACAGGAAAAAAGTTGTCTGTTCTATGCCCCGCTGTCCAGCCCTAACAACCCGCTGTGGGAAGCCATTACCCGAGGCAGATAAAGGGACCTTGAGCATTCCACATTGTTCTTGGTGCATATTGTACAGTAAATGACGTGGTATTCGTTACCTGAGGAAATTTCTTTCAAATACTCCCACCCCACTTGAGCTCAATCCTATTTCCAATCTCCTTATTTGAGCTCTAGCCGTTGTGGGTTGAATCTTCTCTCTGCTATATGTTCCGCTGATGCGAGCAGCCTCATTAAATCCAATCCGATATTTCCATAATACTCCCAATAGAGACTCTTCACTCACAATATAAAGGGATTATCCGCTCAAGCCCAAAACTTCAGACAAATTGCTCATGCATTTCTGTCTGCCTGCGTTTTTTCGTCACCCAGCTAACACTATGTCCGTTAGGCAACCACATTTTTACACATGCAAAGCACCACTTGTACAGTCTGTTGTCAATAGTGAGATATATATATATATATTCATATTCCTTTTCGTGATATACATTCTATGCGTTCAGGTTGATTTAAAACTAAATATCGACAGCTGTGTGAAGGGACTCGTGAAGTATTTATTTATTTGTTAATTTATTTATTTCAAAGAAGCGTTTTAATTTATGTGACTGGTTGAATGTTTAATTTTTTATCACATACATTTTTGTTTTAAGGGTGCATTCACTTGTCTGCATCTACATATCTCACCTTAGAAGAGTCCTAAATACATTTTAAACCATGTAAAGTAGAAATACAGTACATATCACGGCAGCTGGATCACACACATTGTATATAACGCCTACGACATTACGGTTTGGAATGGTAAAGCGTTTTATAAGTTAGTACGGGATGCGAAGG
>JBBKCR010000002.1:13101326-13114700 GCA_037577295.1 Ladigesia roloffi | reverse complement strand
TAAGGGGTTTCACACTCACACCTTAAATCCACTTTTAAGGTAAAATTAAGGGAACAGTTTACAAATTAATGGGCACTAAATTAAAATTAAGGTGTTTCGTGCATAAATTAAGGTAGAATTAAGAATATTTTAAGTACATTGAGTTTCATAGTGACTGAGCAGCAGTCTTTAGAAATCAGCAGTGTATGCAAGTCAAATAATTACATTATTTGTGTTGTATCAATGATGGAATATAGCCCAGACTAGTGATAATTTTGTCACATATTTTTGATTTCGTCTTAGTCTTAGTCTTGTGACGATATTTGCTTTTTAGTCTTAGTCATATTTAGTCATTGAAATATCATTTTTTGTCAGTCTAGTTTTAGTCGACTGAAAGTCTCATCATTTTAGTCTAGTTTTTGTCAAAAGAAAACTCAAGGTACCTTAGTCAAGTTTTAGTCCACTAAAGGTCTAGTCATTTTAGTTTAGGAACTCCGTCTAACTTCAAACCAACATTAGCTTTGCCTTTCGTTTTTATCCACTTCACAACTTCATAGCCAACTAGCAAGTCTGGTATAATGGCTGTAAAATAAAACCTGCATAATGTATGTCCCACAACACCATAGCTAACTGGTTTATTGAACGTTACAGTGTAGATTCATACATTTAAGTTAACTTACCTTAATGTGTGGGTGGTTAGCCTTTAGATGAGGCGTCAGGTTGGTGGTGTTCTTCCCTGATATTTTATGTTCTGAGTGCTTCCATCAGTTATATATGACACATTCTGACTTTTTCTCAATGTCATTGAAAGTAAAATGCCACCAAATATCAAGCCTCTTCCTTCTACCTAGCATTTCGTTGGCTTGCGCTCAACTCTGGCATAAATCTCTGGTGTTTTGTGTTGTTGCTCCATGTAGCTTCATGTTGCATCCACTGGCAGGTAGCAGCAGCACGAACTCATTCGGAATATTTTGAAGGCGTAAACGTTGAATATTTTATCTCATGATGGCAAAAGTAGAGACCATTGTTGACGAAATTGAGGAGAGATTTTATCTCAGTTTTTATTTTATAAAAAAACATTTTAGTCTCCTCTATTTTGCCAACAATAATGCATGTTAATTTAGTCTTAGTCACCATTTTTGGACACTGTTGCATCTCGTCATCGTCTCGTTTTAGTCATGGAAAAAGGTCTTTGACGTCTGACGAAATTAACATTAGTCCAGACATATTTAAGAATTTTACCAGTTCCTCGCTACAACGGCCTGGTGACAGTCTGTGTGTTGTGCTGTTGCCAGGTCGGGCTGGCAAGGACGCGCGTTCCGGATGCAGTGGAGTACTGAAGTCTTCAGGCTCGGTGCTGCCAGGAGAGGTGGGTGCTGCAGGCATAGGTGGTTCTACACGGGGGCCAGGGGGGCATGACCCCGCTGTCCTTAACAGCCAAATATTTGAATATAAATATCTTATCGCGACATTCGCTGGCTTGAAGAACGGAGGGTGTTGTAGATGGACTACGCAACACGCACGCCCCCGCCCCCACCCCAGGTTATATGTGTCCCCTTAAAAACACACTGCGTTTTAAACGAACATTGTGTTGGTTTAACATGCAGTGGACAGCTATTTTTCCGTTTTATGTGGGCACAAATATTCGAAAGTACTGCTTGTGTGGACGGTGTATTGCAATTAGGTGATATTTTCCACTAGGGAGCAGAACATTTGTTCCCACAGTAATTTCCCACAATACAACAAAACTGCCCTGCAAGTAGGTGTTAGAAGTAGCTGCAACTCCACTCGCCAACGGCTATATCCAATGTTTTCCCACTCCTGTACAGCCCCCCTAAAATGACTACTTCTTCACCCTAGTCCATAAACTCCCATCCCATGTAATACTGGCCTCCAACCAGACTATTCCTGCCTTGACACCTCTTCCCAATCAAAATCACTTTTCATAAGACCGAAGGTGCGTTACACACTCACACTTTTCCAAACGCTCTGCTCAGACGTGTGAGTTGCACATAGAGGTATTATGAAAGGCTCCACAGGGTCACGACATTTTTTAAAACAGTAATGTTACTATTGTCACCTAACTACAAAGAAGGAATTATAATTTTAAATTAATGAAGAAACTTGCTTTTGATAAAAAAAAGTGTAAGTGTATAAAAGCAAGCATATCGGGTATCTTCAAAACATCATATTTAGTAATCACATTTTAATGATTTCGCATTTGGCCAGTGGTACCTTTTACATTTGAGGTCATATTTACTGAATCTAAAGAAAATGAGGGTTTGTCACTGCTTTAACACATTTCTGTCCAAATAAAATACCTGTCTGAAACTGCAACCAGAGTATAAGTTCTGCTCTTACCAAGCTTATGGCATTGCAAATGGGATGTAATGTGCAATTTTCCTGCCTTTTAAACAATACAGTAACCACCCACTTTTCACGGGGTTATGTTCCAAGAGCACACATATATAGTGAAAAACCATGCTGTTGGTAAAGGAAATGCCTACTAATGCCTGCATTCATGGAGTAAGCCCAAAATATGCCCCAAACATGCTCCCAAAACACTTTTTTAACATATTGGCCTTTAAGAAAATGTAAAGATAACTCTGTATCCATGCTTAACTACAGCAGTGCCAGTATGTAAATACCGATATCACAGCCAGGCAAATTGTACTGTAATTCAGATTGAACTGTATTTTGCGAAAAATTATTAGTTTGGTTCTCATTAAAAATCTGCATGAGAATGAAATCGTGACTGTTGATCTGCGTATAAGGGGTCTATTGTTTATTTAAAGATTTTAGTATATTTGCCTTTTTGCAGGATCAGTAGCCACCAGCTCACAGTCTACTCCCTTCATTATTAGATTATATGCTAAGTCGCATCTTTTATGATTGATTTCTATAGCTATGTATGCTATTTTTATCAACTGGACAGACATACCAGCGATCTCAGGGAAAAATCAGTAAAAAGGCAGAAAGGTCAGAACGAAGACCAGTCAGATGATAAAGACTTTGAATCAGGTATGGTATTAATTAACATTAACATAATATTGAGCAGGTCCCACTTTTGCCACCATAAATGGTCTGATTAATTAAGGCCTTGAGTTCACTAGTCCTCTGAAGGTGTGCTAATGTATGTGTAACCAAGCTGTCAGTAGCAGATCATTTTAAGTTTTGTAAATTGCAAGGTGTTTCCATGGATCTGACTTCTTTTCTACAGCACAGCCTGTAGATGCTCGATTGGATTGAGATCTGTAGAGTTTGGTGGCCAAGTTAACACCTTAAACACATTGCTGTGAAAATTTTGGGTGTGTGGGCAATAGGGCACTGCCATACCGTTTCCAGGTAGGTGGTACACGTCAGGGTCACATTCACATGAATGCAAGTCCCAACGTTTTCCAGCAGAACATTGACCAAAACTGACCAAAGCATCACACTGCCTCCACCAGCATGTCTTCTTCCCATAGTGCATCTTGGTGCCATTTCTTCCCCAGGTAAGAGCTGTGCACACACCTGGCCATCCGAATGGTGTAGGAGAAAGTGTGATTTATCAGACCAGGCCACCTTCTTCCGTTGCTCTGTGCTCTAGCTCAGATACTCATGTGCCCATTGTTGGAACATTTGGTTGTGGACATGAGTCAGCATGGGTACCCTAATCATTATGCAGCTACACAGATCCATAAACAACAAACTGTGATGCAATGTACAGGGTGACACAAACAAACTGGAACTTTTGCAAACAAATAAAAATAGAAAATATATTTATCACAAAAACGTGGTCTGCCATTCCACTCCTCCATTATTACTGAATGGCGTGATTGTTTACAGCTCACAGTCCCCTGTCTGCAGTGCTGCCAGCTGTACATAGCTGCCACTACACACCTCAAATGTTCTGTTTTTTCTGTGTCACCCTTTCGATAACTTTCTATCAGATTCAGCATGAACTTTTCCAGCAATATGAGCTACAGCAGCTCTTCTATGGGGCCCATGACCATGTCATCAGTTTCCTTCCTAGAATATCTTTTGGTAGGTCCTGACCTCTATAGACCAGAAACATACCACATTTTTTTTGTTTTGGAGATGCTATGACATATCTGTTTACCATCAAAATTTGCCCCTTGTTGAAGTGGCTGAAATCTGTATGCTTGCCCCTTTTTTCTACTTCCAGCCCTTCAAATTCAAGGGAAATATTGTACTTGTTACCTAATATAGCCCAACCACTGCCAGGTGCCATTTGAACTAAGTAACTAATGTTATTTGCTTCACCTGGTCATGATGTTACAACTCCTATGGAATGAGTGCTTCCTTAAGCTCTAAGATAGATGTGTTCCAAAAGATGTTCTTCTTAATCCTGTTTTTTGAGTCCTCCTCAATTACACATTCGGGGTTCTTTATGCTCACAACATATCACATTCTAAATTTATGAACTTTTTGCTTGTTAGGTGATGAGCTAATTTCAGGTGCCTTGTAAGTGGGGAAGTTGCTAAAATGAAGAGTGTGGGTGGGCTCCAGAATTAAGGATCCCCAGGCCCCATTTCTCTGAATATACTGTTTTTCGCTTTTACTTTTTAAATTACTGTTCCAGACGACAGACACCACTGTGAAGAGGGAGTTGTAGCTGAAATCATGTGTCATCTACCTTGGTGAATATATATATATTTTTTCCTTCCAAGCTCCAACTATAAACAAATAATACATTTTACAAATGTATCATCATTTTCATTTTGTTTTCTATTCACAGAACAAAGAAATTACCCATAAAGAAGTCACACAGGAAGCCATGAGGATCTTAGTGATCTGAAAAGATGAGCATTCTCCTCAGCCAGCTGTGGACATTGCATTTGCTGTGGACAGGAGATACATGCTCAATCAGCTGACTTCTATGTCATCTGTATGTTCTGAATTGTTTGAACTTGCGAACGTCCTCAACTTGGAGTACCCTAATGGACTTCAATGCACATTTGAAACAATCCAAAAAATCCTGATGGAGCTAGATGCAAAGAAGATGTCAAGCAAAGTACATGCTCTGTACATCAAGCTGCAAATGTGTAAAGAGATGCCAGTCACTTTGCTGCCATTTACAGCTCCTCAGAATTGCTCCCCCAAATTTAAAATATAAGGTTTTTCTATTATATCACAGTTGTTCCTTTAATCATGTAAGAACAGCAAGCACCTTTGAAATGTTTACAAAATGTCTGAAAATGTTCAAGTGTAACTAAATATTAGCTTAGTTTTTGGAGAATGAATTTGTTAAAGGGCACTTAGCTGGGTGTTAAGGTTTTGGTTTAATACAATGGTGCTCATAAATTTACATACACTGGCAGAATTTATTATTTAAAAAGAGTAAACACAGTTGTTTGACAATAATGGCTTCAACCAACCATTAACCATGAGTGAAAAAAGTTGGCAGGAAAAAGTTGTATGTGATTTTTTATGTGAAATTAAAATTGTCCACTGTTTCTGGCAACTGTATATTGTTTTTATGCAAGATGCAACAATGTATTGTAATAAAGTGGACTGTTGAAGACTTGGGTTATTTAGTTATTTCAAATTATATTCATATGATGAGTATGAGCAGTTTAATTGGTTTCAGTGGAAAATGTATTAGACTGATTACTTTAATCTGAACTAATTGAAAAATATAAGTTAATCAAACTTAAAGAAATTAAGAGTAAAAAAACAAGGATTTTTAAAAACATTATAAAATGTTTCATTTTTACAGTGTACACAAACTTGTTGCTATTATTAAGAATGTAACATCTACTGAAATACAGATTTTAAAAAATCATGTCCAGGTGTAAAGGATACTCAGCCCTCTTTGTCACATCTACAGATATTTATAAATTTTCTTTATTAATGTATTGCAATCCCTGTGCTCTGACCACTGCCATTATGTTGCAAAGCTCTGAAATACACTGTAACAATAATATTAAATGTCGTATTATGATTTGTTATAGGCCTATATCTCACAGGTTTTAGTCATTTAACTTAGTAGATATTGTATTGTAAAGTTGCACTGCCTACTCCAATTGCTTCTAGTGTGAGTAAAACGTTCATTTATGAATGTAATTAGTTGTTTTTCTTCTGTTAGTAGCTACATTTCACCTCACATTCGTATAGGAAGGATTTCTGGATAAACTACCCTTCTGAAGCACAAAAATTGCTTTCTGTTTGGGAAATTTTATTGTAACATTTAATATTTAAATCAACTAATTATTGTGTGTGTGTTTTCCTGAGTCAGAATGAAAAGACGCTTCATATTTTGCAAAGCTGTATATAAGAATAATAATACGCTGACATGGCATAAATAATTGAAGTGTATAGAGTGCAAACATGATGGAACTTGAGAGTAAAGAAGTATAAAACAACAAATAGCGATGTAACTGTCCGTGGTGCTGACCGTTTTTCTGACCCAAACCACATTTTCATTCCGGGCCATTTTTGTGTATCCAAGTGGACAAAACAGCATGTTTTTATTCTAATTTGGTCTACAAACTGTAATGAAAATATAATTTTCAAAATTTCAAAAAAAAATTTTTTTATTTTTTTTATTCTAGATTTATCCCCACTTGATCTTAAACGTTAAGGTCTAACTTGGCATAACAGATATTTCTTTTCTGTCACAAAACCTGCAACACAATCTGTTGCAGTTTTTGCCTTATCTGTAGCCTCTTTTTAGGGGTGCTTGATAAAAGTGGAATAAAAGCTACTGTCACTACTTTCAGAGATTCATTTTAATATTCTTTCAGATGATTTAATCAACTTGGAATAATTTACAAATCATTTTAATCTATTCTAAATCCATGTCTGTGTAGCTGATGGGTTTAATGATAAACCCCTTTTCTTTCCTGCTTCTGTTGATTTTGCCTAATTTACAGTCCATGATTCTACTAAGTATACTGTCAGACTTGACCAACATATGGATTCATATGGCCAGTAGTTAAAATATTTTTACAAAAAGATGTACAATTTTTTATATTTTCTTCTAGCTGTATTCTAAAGCCCTGCCTGAGTGACTGATGGCTTCAATAAAAGCCCATTTGCTTTCTGAATGCCCATGGTTCTATAGCCTATAGTTCCACTACATATACTTCAGAGCTGACTAGTATGTCGATCCATATTTTTACCAGGCAAAGTTTTTTTGTTGGGCAGACATGAAAGCAGATTCCTACTTGAAACGAGACTCCGCACGCTTTGTATTCCCGCCATTTGTGGAAGTGAAAGTCACGTGACTACACAAGCAAGAGAAGTTCACCGCCGCGGGGGCTTGTGGGAAGTGTTTGGTGGCGTATTCCAAACAAGTGGCTTTAGTGGTCGGAGTGGAGCGGCAACACCGTGGTAAAGTTTCTTAAACGATTTATCTTCTGTTTTTATCAATTTGCTGCTTGTCTGTTTGGCTGTGCTGCACATTAAACCTTCACTATGTGTACCGCCTTGTCTCTTTATCTCGCCACCCCAGTCGTTTCATAGCTTTAGCCAAGTTAGCCTGGAGAAGTTAGATGGAACTATCACTTTCTGCAGTTTCACTTAACTGTCTGTCCTTGTCAGGGGTTTAGGGGATATAAAAACTAACGCATACGGAGAAATGTTCAATTCCCAAATGTCTAAGGCGGTTAAAAAACCATGCGTGGTCCTCATTTGCTTTAACTCTAATATAGAAACCGAAGATAGGTTATTTTTTACCATTCAGTGAAAGAACTGAATTGATGAGACTACTCTTCGAGTGCGTGAGTTTAACACTATATCCGGCATGAATAGTGGATAAGTACTCTGAACCAGTTTTGTTGCATAACTTTTTATTGTGTTTAATCTAAGTTCTTGTAGCAGTTTGTCGGTGGTTACAGTGTTTCTTTGCTGTAGCCCGCTTGAAGGAAATCACTTGGATTCTCTACAGATTAAAATAGAGCGGTGTCTTGTTACGAGGACTTTAGGGAGCCACCAAATTGTGTGTATTAACGACAGGCTTCTCGTGAGGTCGCTGGTATTTTGAGACAGTAATTGCTCACTGCAAGAATGAAACTGAATTCTGCATCTGTTGGACAGGATTAGTGGGCCCCTATCACTGTCAGAGCAAGACAGCTACTATACTATTAACAGCAGGCCGCATTATTCACAATATTTCTGGTTTCCCAACGACTGTTTTGGTGTATATGGCCTCGAATAACCTATGTTTTTTTAAGAATTGTTGTGTGATTCCGAAGAGTAAATAAAATGTGTTATTGACAGGTGGTGAAGATTTGCATTTGCTTTAATAAATACTGAGGTCAGAATTGTTCTAGTTGCTGTTCCTCAAGAAGATGGGTGCTGTAGTTTCGCGGTGGAGGGTATGTATTTCATGGCTTTCGTTTTAAACACTGTTCATTATTTACTTCAGTTTACCTAGTGAAATGCTTGAAACAATTATCTACGCAGTTTCTTTTTTTTATACGCCTTGTGTGAAAATGATTCGTGGTTTGCCAGGTTTAGAACAAATTTTATGTTTTATGTTATAAGTAAGACATCTTATGTAATTCTTTGTGGTCACGTGTGAAGAGGACCACTGAATGTAATTAATTTTATATTTTGGTAAAGTGTTTTGCATTGAAGTCTAATATGCTTTACAGACTAAATTAACCACTGTGGAGATACTGGAGGGACTTGATAAGGTAAGGAGTGATTTGCCTTCAAGCACTACTGTCAATGTTGGCTTTATCATTCATTAAATCGCCCAGTGCTTCTGATGACAAAATAGTTATTTAATAACCCAGTAGCAATTAACATTAACGTGCTGTAGATCAATAACTGAAGATCAGTAGTCATATTTTTTGGATGTAGAGCATAATGTCTTGTATCACTGCTCAGAAACTCTGTGTAGTCCAGAAAGTTTGTTGACTTGCTGTTATTGCTAGACTGACAGACACATGTGTTGCTGTGCTCTCTTTATACTAGTCCTGGGACGTGGACTCTTTGGGATCATTCCAAGATATTTTTGGAATGAGGTTATTTAATACCAGTTACTATGGGACTGCAAAATGTGACCTCAATGAGAAAGATATGCTAAATTTGCATTTTGTCTTGGATAATTCGGTTTGACTGAATATCTGTGGTCATATGATTTGCAGCATGCCTGGTGCAGTGTGTGCCTTCTCTAAAGTGATTAGATTAATTTCTAGCCAGAGGAACTTGTTGGTGTTTGCATAGAAACAAGTTTAGATCTCTGGCCTGCTAAAGATTATAGTTACAGTTCCACTTGAACTATTTAATTTTCAATGATTTGAAACAAGGTATAGTTTTTGTTTTGTCTTTAGTACAAAAATATTGTAGAAATTGCAGCAGCATTTTAACTGTGTTAAATTGTTTTCTGATATTATTGATTGTTTTGATGTCCTGAGAGATGCTAATGTCCTGATGTTAATGAAAAACCTGTGTCATTATTTTCAGGACATCCAGATTCTTGAGGAACACAGAGAAAAGAATCAAAAATGGCTGAAGTTATGGGTTTACAGACTACTCCTATATTCAGCTCTTCTGTATTTGATTGCCTGCATACTTGTATATACCTGGTACATCCCAGAACAACTAATTGGAAAGCTAATTGTGACAACGCCTTTTTTAATATTTCCATTATTGTAAGTGTTCTTTTTATTTATAGAACTTAACTTTTTTTTGTGAAGATGTTGGGCCTATGAGCTTGGAGAATTTTAGTGGCACTAACTCTCTTGGAAGTGGGGCAGCACTGGGAGCAGCTTTCCATTAGCCAAATTTCCAAGTAGATAATTTCAATTATATTCCAGGTGTCCTGAGTTGATCTAAATATAACATACATCTTTTGTGCCATTAAGGAAACCAAGGTTCTTGACAAACCAAGTACTAATTTACTGGCTACCCTCTGTCAGTCTCTGTTCGGTCAGCTGTGGTAAGCTGTAGTACAGTGGTCTTCTGTTCCATGAGATCCTCCATACAGATCCTCCATACTATTGAGATCTCTCATGGTTTCAATATTTTGGTAGTCAGTACAAATAAAATGACCGCTATATTTCCTAATGCCTTAGCAATACCCTGAAAAATTTTAATTACATTCAGCAGACACTAAAAACCATAAGCATTTTAAGTGCTTAAAAAGTCCACATCAAGGAACGCTGAAATTTCTTCACTTATAGAACGGTATTGATATGTAGTTAAAATTTGAAAACATAAATCTTGAATATATTCACCATAAGATCCAATTAAATTCAGAAGGTAAATATGAGGGATCACATATTTTGCATGAATATTGGATTACAGTATTGATTACATCTTTTTTTGTCCCCAACAGAGTATGGCTTCTAAGAAAACTCTTAATTGCATTATATTCAAAACGCACAGAAAGAAATGGTATATTGTTCCTTTTAAAAACAATTAAATATTTTTCAACTGGCAGCAACTCTAAATGTCATTAAGATTTATATATTTTCTCTTTCTTGTTCTGTCTCAGATGAGAAATTGGAAGAACTAAAAGCTGAGAAAAAGAAAATTGTAAGTTAATGCTTTTTCAGATTGTTTTTAAGTGTCGTTAATTTTGCCACCAGAGCAGTAGCTTTGCTGCCCAGTGATACCCTTATATCTGTGTAGAACATTTTAAATCTAGTTATTTCCTAAGGGGTCAAACCATAGTGTATACTCTCTCAGATGTGTCTGGCATCTTTGCTCCTATAATATAAAGATTTAACCTTAAATTCTAATGCATTGGGTTTGCCCTTGCAGTGCTTTCAGCTTACTTTTGACATCAGAATACCACTAAGTTAATGTTAACACAAGTGCTTCCCTTCTTTTCCCACAGATATTGAGCTTTTGCTCTTAGCAAGAAGAGATCATTTTGTCTTCTAATAAATAATCTAAAATCAATACAGACAGCAGTTAATTGGCACAGAGACTTTACATTGTATAGTGCTTGGCTAACGGCTTGTCTTTAAATTTATAGTGTTTAGAGCTGGGAGGAAATAAATCTGAGGAATTGCTTGTCATCTACTGTCATGTCTAATAACTTTCAATAATTACAGCTGATGGATTTTCACACTCTCCATTATCAGACTAGGGTTTGTAATTATTCTTTTCATTGCATCTAAATAATTAGCTCTGTTTGCTCTTTTCCAGAAAAGAGTGTGAAAACAAAATTTAATGGAATAAATTGTAAAGACTGCCAGGAGACTTTTCTACTTTTACATAGATCTTGGCAGCAGACTTAGCAGTGTTTTTATGCTACATGATTAGGATTGTTTTACATTTTGTCTTGTTGCGTTTTTAACCGTCTGCCCTGCTTTGTAACGCTTGGTGATAAGATGATTATTATAGTGCTGACGCAGTCCTCTATATATATTTTACTGGGGTAATATATAGATTTTATTTTCTTTCACAGCTTGAACAAGTGATGGAAACCGAAACATACAAAAATGCCAAACTAATTCTGGAAAGGTTTGATCTGGACTCGAAGAAAAAGATTGTAAGATATTGACCAATGTACATGATTTTTATGCACAGTGGAGACATATTTCGAGTGGTTCATTACAATGTTTTTCATAATTTTTTAGGAGCTGGATGCTACACCTGTTGGACATCCTATGACTCCTAGGCAAGGTCAAGGTTAGATAAAAAAAATATATGTATATTTGGGGAAAAAATACTACAGTATATTTTACATTTTATATCTAGAACAAATATCTGGCTGTCCTTGCAGAGCTTCGTCAGAGGCATGTGATTCCTGTTACTGTGACTCCCAACCCAGCAGCACGGCCTCCTCCTGTCCCTGTAGCAAAAGCTGCCCCCCCTGCCCTAATCTCAGCCCCTGGTGGGCCCCCAGAGAGAAGCCTGTCTGCTGCTGGTGCCCACCATAACCTGATGAGGAGACCTGCCACCCCTGCAGGCACCCCTGTCCATGGGATGGGTGAGAAGCACTCAGTGTTACTTTTACTACTCTTAGAATTACTCTATATTTCAGCCTGTTTGCATGGTGTTCTGTTTAGTAGCTATTGGATACATTTATGTTACAAGATATCTACTCTAAGTACTGCATTTCATATATTTCACTAAAAGTAGTTTGACAGTTTTGTCTTGTGATATTATTTACAACTAGTGTTGGGCAAGTACCTTTAAAAAAGTAATTAGTTATAGTTACTAGTTACTTCTCACATAGTAACTGTGTTTGTAACTGAGTTACATCATTATAAAAATAACTAATTACCAGGCAAATACATTTTGCGTTACTTAAAAATTAAATCAAATTTAATATAAAATAAATTATAAAACATTGTACACTAATCACTGACACAGAGAGGCGCTTTTTTCCTGGGCATAAGTTGCACGTCACATAAATATTTTTGCTTTTCACCTCAGCGAGGGAAACTCTTAAACTTCCACTTTCCAAAAGCTGCCTTTGAACTTGGACTTTCCATCGTTGTGAATCCTGGACAATGGCGGTTCTAGACTAAAATGACCAGGGGGAACGAGGGGGGGTCAGTGTGTTTTAGGGGAGCACATATGCGAATGGGGCGGCGTAGTAGGGGGTTACGTGCGTGTAGCGCTTTAAGTAGTCCGTGTAGAACACACGTAGCATTAGTTTCTTTCTTCGAGCCAGGGCATGTCGAGATTATAACAATTATTTTTATATATTTGGCTGTCCAGAGCAGGGGGGCCATAAGGGAACCTGGCCCCCATGTAGAACCGCCTACTCTGCCTGATTGGCAAACAATAGAAATGTACTAAATCTAAGCCAATCATCGCATTCCCAGTTACACCAAGTGTACAGACGTTCGTCATCACTTGTTTTGTGTCCCGCCCCGGCCACGAACACACACACACGCATCCCAGAGATGGCTGAGAGAGATGCTGATCGCATGAAAACCGCTTCAGTGTTCTCAGTTATAGTAACGCGCATGTTATTGTCAGTAACGGTAACAGCGTTGTAACGGGGGAAACAGTAACTGGTTTGATTACTCGTTACTGAAAAAAGTATCGCGTTAGTAATGACGTTTATTTATAGTGCCATTATTCCCATCACAGTTTACAACACTATGTCATAGTGTTTAAATCATTGCATAATGTTAAACAAAAAATAGTGGATGTTTTGATTATATGAACTGATTACATAAACTGAATTTATAGCATAATCCCCTAAATATTTCCCTCCATATGTTCCCAAACTGTTCTGGTGTGGGAATGCTGGGCTGCATCTGCCAGAAATTTGTCTCAGGCACAGGGCAGGAGCAAGGATTGGCTACTGTCAAAGCTTCCAAATCTGTGTACAGGGGTATTTCACCATTCTCTATAAAGTACCAAAAACAGTTGTATTTTCTATGGAAATGTAGCTCAATTTATTTGTTTTGAAATTAGTAAATTGTATTTTTGAGAATAATTTAGCATTAAAATGTGTGAAAAATTGTG